>QWBT01000565.1:0-145172 GCA_004802465.1 Citrus hindsii | reverse complement strand
CACACTATTGAGGTTTTAATTATATATATGTAAATAATATATATCAATATTATAAAATATACATGTCTACGAATTTTATACATTTATACTATTAAAGTTCTAAATGTATTTAAAATTTTATAAATAAAATATTGTATCTATATTCATCCTTTTAAAGAATTAAAAAAGAAAATCATCTCTAATATTTGAGTTTTGATGACAAGAATTACAAATTATTTTAAAATAGAAAATATAATCGGGTCATTGATCGGGTAAATATGTCAAGAATTTTAATCCTAACCCGACACGAAAAAAAATCGTGTGTTGACCTGGACCCAACCCATTTAATAATCGTGTTAAATTCAACGACCCATGCCCATTTATTAGTGTCGTGTTCGTGTCGGGTAATCAAGTCGTGTCAATTTTGCCAGCTCTAATTATTCTTGTCGCAAGTTATTTGGGTCCAAATACAATATTAAAAATAAATTAAATAAAAAATTAGTAACTAAAATTATGTTAAACTTTTTTATAACTTAATTTTTAATTATATTATTGTGAGTATATACTAAATCTCTTAAAAATAGTGTTGAATAATTTATTAGTTTTTAAATAAATAAAGTTACCTTAATCTTTTTATTATCACATTATTTTTCATAAAAAGTTTACAATACCTCTTTATTGGATAATTTGTTCCTTCTCTTACCTTATGTTCCCTTACATTCTCATTTCTGCATCACCATTTAAATTATAATCATAACGTTAATCTTATCAATCACATATTTTGCCAAATTTATTCGCACCGCCAAAGCTCTTTCCTTTTTTTTTCCCCGTTAAGTTTGCTATAATGTACGTGAAGAATAGTTAAAGAGCTCTTTCGTGTCCTACACTTTTTTTGGGTTTACTTTTGCTGCCTTTTTACGTTTCTCCATAATTCAACATCACTGGCGCATTTTCTTCTTTCTCACTGCAACATCAACTGGGCCACCACCTCTTGCCTCTCCCGGTTCCCCTCAATTTTCGTATTCAATGTCCACAGTTGATTGTACATTTATTAAAATTCGGTGGTTTTGCCTGTATTTAATTCCACACGGTCTATCGAGAGCATGTGCATCGTAGTTGTGGCCTTAACTATTATTGGTAACTCAATAGCTAATTCTAATGTTTCATCAAGCAGTTTAGAGATAACCTCTCTCGCTGAACACCCTGGAGCAACGCAATCCAGTTTTCCAGTGCAATCATCAGACAGTTGAACAGCTTCTGAATTCCCTTTGCTTTTCTTGTTTTCTTTTCCATGTAAAGGGAGCTCAGGCTTCAATATATATATCTGGGGAGTACTAATGATAAAGACAACATACGGTAAAGGACACAAATTGTTATCAAAGAATGATGCACTTTTCAACTGAGTACAGTAAAGCAAGAATGGGTAATTAGTTTTACCTGCTAAGCGAAAATCTAGACTCCCGAAGGTAACCGATCTTGGGTGAAGCAAATAAAGAAGAAGGCGAAGTAAAATTCACTGAGTTGAATGAGCGATCATTGCGTATGGACTTGATTTGTTCAATGGGCGAAAGACTGCTGATATAATTAAAGACTGGAGAATCCTGCACGCTGACAGCATCATTTTTAATCTAACATAGAGTCTTAAAAACCTTGTCAGTGGCAAATGATCACGACAAGCAAACTGAAGTACAAACAGCAGAGCTCAACAAATCATTAAGAGAAAATAAGACCATTAACAAGCAGATAAAGAAACGTAAAATAACCCATCTCAAATCACCGCATGCACAATTTAAAGGGGTTGTGACATGGGTTTAAGCATGATTTAACAAGTGCCACCAGTGAATTCTCAGAGATTGAATTTCATACACATGCAAATTTCCAAGTCCAACGAATTGTTGTCTTTCTGAAGATATAACGATGCATAGCATGCTATAAACAAATCATATCATTAGGCCTTTGTTTGCTGTACACAACATATGGACAGAGGAACAAATCCATGAGCTGAATCATCATATTCCAAAATATTCTACCCAATCAACACCACAAAACCCTAACGCTAAACAGAATTGGAGCAATTACGAAAGCTATTTGTCACACAAAGCACTAGTACCTCAGAACCCAATTTGCAGATGAAAAATAACAAATGCCCAAATGAAAAATCAGGAAAAAAAAGCTCAAATTCAAACTACAACCCCATAAGCTGAGTCGTTCTCTTCAACTAAATTTAACACACTGAATAAAAAATTAAAATGGGGAGATTAACCTCAAACTTAGAAACAGAAGCGACAGTGATCTGTTTCCTGTCTGGAGTGTCCATTTCTATAATCTACTTTGTTCGTTTTCAGTCTCTCCGCACAAAGCTTTTTCCCTCTGAAACTGAAACTCACACACTTGCAAAGCGAAAGCATTTGATTGATTGAGAGGTGGGAAGGCGGGAAAATGGAAGAAATTTGCTTTTGTTTTTCCTGGTTTGGTCAAACACGTGCGGGCCCCAGCTTGACAAGCGGTTCTATTACTACTTCTATTATCTACATGACGCGTGTCACGCGATCGCGATAGAAAAGTGGTACAAAATTCTAATGATTACCCAATGGCGATAAAAATAAAAATATATTGTTAATTTTTACTAAACATTGGAATATCATATAATTTTATGGTTATTTACTCGCCGTTATGCCATATTCTTCTGATCAAATAACACAATAAAATTTTTCTATAATCATAATGTTAGAACCAATTAATTTCACTTCTATAAAAAATTATAGCTTAATAAAAGTATAATTATAAAAATTATTATTTTAACTTACTTATCCTTAGTATAAATGATGTAAAGTAAAAAAATACGATAATTAATTAATGAATTATGTAAAATACAATGTACGGACAATGATAGAAGATAACTCACGTGTGACTCCGTCAAATTCTTTTCCTCTCAACTCTTTATATTTTGACGCTGATTTCCAACAAATTATTGAAAACAAAGGCAAAAAATGGAGAAAAGTGATTGGTAACAAGGTGTGCATCTTAATTTCAAAATTTTCTTTTTCTTTGCTGTTTCTCTAGGTTCTATAATTGTTGTTTTCACGGTCAGTTGCAATTCAATGAACTAAATTAGTAGTGAATTGCTATGACTGGGCATATAATTCTATTGCTACAATTTTACTGCTGTTTAGCTATTTTTGAGTTTATAGTTGCTGTTTTGTTGTCTTTTTTAGGTTTTCAACTGTAGTTTGCTGTTTTTCTAGGTTCTATAGTTGTTGTTTCGGGAAAAATAAAAATAAATGTGATCTTGAATTATTTAACTCCTATGAAACATCTTTAGTTGTTGCATTTTTTCACTGTATTATTATTGGCGGGATGTATGTTGAATAGGGATGGCAAAGTCCATATCCGGATCTAAATTGATATTTCTATATTCGGATCCGCATCCGAATCCACACAATTTTTTTTTTTTTTTTTGCGAATCTGGATGTGAGTAATCTCCGCAGGGATTGCAAGCAGATATACCGAATATCTAGATCCGCATAAATTAAAATTTATAATTTAAAATTCAATAACTTACCTATAATATCAAGTAAAATCCAATATAATTTAACAATCAACAATTCAATACCTAAAATAACAGATAACATCATTAAGTCATAATAAAGATATCACAATATAATTCAAAATTAAAAAAACATAAATTTAAATTTAGCACCATCACAAATCCACGAATAAGATTATAAAAATACCACAAATCCATATAAAATAATGTGAATTCGATATATTCTTAATTTAATTTACTTCTATATTTTTTAAGTAATCCTACTATCTTTTCATTTAACTTATATATTTTTTTCATTAATTTTAATTTAACAAATAATTTAATTAAAAAATAAGATGGATCCAGATCCGGATTTGGATCCTCCTGGATTCTAATCTTAGGATCCGAATTTGAATTTTTTTAATATGTAGATCTGAATTCTAAATCTTTGCGGATCTGGGCCAGATCCTGATATTTTTGCCATTCCTGATGTTGAAAGGGAAAGAATTTGTGGGAAAATAATTTGACAAGAGTCATGCATGAGTTTGGATGGTCTGTACAATGTAAAATTTATACTTAATATGATGAAATTGAGACTAAAATATTTACCTAAAATTCACTAGCTAGCTTTGCCTTGATGGGCCTGTGATCGCCCATACATATTTCTTCAAATTTATTAATATTTTTGTGCATAGCGATTAGGGATATATGACAACAAATCTCCTTTTTAGTGTGTCGAAAGTATATTCACAAGTTGTGTGCCCCTTGGAATGGGCACAGCTCACCGACTTTTAGCCTCTTTCTTCGGTTCACCACTCTAGTTGGACTCTCCAATGAGATTAAACATTAAATACATCTAAAATTATGTCGATTAATATATGTTCTTTTATATATTTCCCTTAGCTTATTAATAATTTTATAGAATTATACAAAAATTGATATTTTGTAGCATATCATGTTTGTTTAGTGTTCCCGTGTACTCTATGTTTGATAATTTAAGTAGCTAATAAGGACATGAATAATATTGTTTCACTCACTATGTCATTGGTCAGAAAAAAAAGGAAAGAAAAACTCAATTTGAGATGTTATACATTATTTTTTATTACTTCCCATTTCAGATGAATATTTATCATATATATTCTTAGTAACTTGTAACCCTTTCTGCTAAGGGTGAAATGTTTTTGTTACCCCTTATATTTATGAGATTGTCCTTATAGTAGTGATGCTGGCCCCAATTTCTAAGAGTACGTTTGAAATTGAGATTGTGTAGTTGTACCTTAAAAGTCACAATATTAAAGTATTTGGTAAACACTAGTTATTGTAGTTTGGAAGTATTTGGTAAAGTATTTGGTAAATACTATATTCTTAGTAACTTGTAACCCTTTCTGCTAAGGGTGAAATGTTTTTGTTACCCCTTATATTTATGAGATTGTCCTTATAGTAGTGATGCTGGCCCCAATTTCTAAGAGTACGTTTGAAATTAAGATTGTGTAGTTGTATCTTAAAAGTCACAATATTAAAGTATTTGGTAAACACTAGTTATTGTAGTTTAGAAGTATTTGGTAAACACTATATTCTTAGTAACTTGTAACCCTTTCTGCTAAGGGTGAAATGTTTTTGTTACCCCTTATATTTATGAGATTGTCCTTATAGTAGTGATGCTGGCCCCAATTTCTAAGAGTACGTTTGAAATTGAGATTGTGTAGTTGTACCTTAAAAGTCACAATATTAAAGTATTTGGTAAACACTAGTTATTGTAGTTTGGAAGCTATGTTGATATGATTTTTTACTTGTATAATAGAAAATCTATATATCTTTAATAATTTTGTTAAAATTATTATTTAAACATTATATTTACTATATATTATTAATTTTTATTTTATAATTACTGTTTTTTTTCTCCAGCAGTTGTAGCTTTTAAGGTTAACCACCTCAATACCAAACAAGATCTAAAACTGCTATCTCTATGTGTAAATTTCTTAAAAATTCTTTTTTAATTAAAATTATTTAAATAATTGAAGATAAATTAATTTATTTTTTATTTGAATGAAAATTCAATGAAGCATTTAAATAAGCTATTCTCTCTTAACAGATTTTTTATGCCCATCTTGTTTAATAATTTATATTTGTATTTTAAATTTTAATCGAAAGTACGTTTTGAGAACTTTTAAGAATTAAGAATTATGGAAACAAAAATTATGTAATAAGAAGAAAATAATTTAAATTCTTAAGATTTGTATGTATTTATGAATAAAAACTTGCAAGAAATACCCTTTTCAAGATAAGATTTAGTGAGAAAATTATTAAATTCTAATTTACGAATTAGTATTTTATAAATTAAACTGGGGGTATCTTAAGGAATAGAATTCAATAGAATTCCAAAAGAGTGTTTATAAGGATTTTTTAGGGGTGTTAAAAGCTCCACTTATTTACGCAAGGAATGGGAATTAGGGTATTGGGTAGGGGTGTTCACGGATCGGACATCAATCCATATCCGATCCATGATTTTACAGATTATGAATTTTCAATCCAATCCAATCCACGGATTTGTTAAACTCAATCCAAATCCAATCCATATATTTGCGGATCGGATGCAGATTTGACGCAACTAATATCCAATCCATCATTTGCGGATTGATCTGCGGATTACAAATTTTTCATTTGGTCCAATCCACGAACTAATAAAATAAAAAAGTAATATAAAAATAATTTTACTACCAATCAAATTCAAAACTGAATAAGATTTAAATAAATTAATTATTTAAATAAAACTAAAATAATGTATTATAGTTTTTAAATACAACACACCGAAATTAATTGTTCAAATAAAGATAAAATAATATATTTAAAGTTTCAAAATATAATACATTAAAATTAATTGTTCAATTAAAATTATAATAATATATTTAAAGTATCAAATCATGACACATCAAAAGAAAAATGTTTGCTGCCAATTTGTATTTTGTACTTTAACTTGAACTAAATAAACATAATTGAAATAAATAACAATAAAATAATTTTATTGAATAAAAAATTAACAAATAAAATAATTTTGTTTTAATGACTGCTTGCACAGAGATCAAGAATCGTTGGAGAAGATGGCCGAAGGAGAAGTTTAAAGCTAGTAAGAATCGTTGGGTGCTGGTGGCTCTGTGCTTGTGACAGGGAAGGATAGGAAGTCAAAGGTTTTTGTGTGCTTGTGACGGGAAAGTTTAAGAAGTCAAGGTTTTTTGTTTTCTAGTGGCTGCTTCGGTGAAGTGGCATTTAGGATAAATGTTTTGTTTGGTTTATAATTTTTTATTTTGTTTAAGAATTTTTACAACTTATCTTTGTATATTTTAATTATTTAATTATTTATGTTATTTTGAATAATGGATAAGGTATCTTATGGTGTTAATATAAGTATGTGATTACATTTAACTTACTTATTTATTAGTAATGTCATATTTATAAATTTTTAATTAAATAAATATTTTTTTACGAATTGGTGAATTTTTACGGATTTACAAAAGTGAATTCATATCCAATCCACCGCTTGTAGATTTTTAAATTTTTAATCCAATCCAATCTACCAATCCACGGATCGAATTTTTACGAACTAAATTTTTACGGATCGAACGAATTGAACGGATCGGACCGGATTCTGAACACCCCTACTATTGGTTTTCACTTTGTTTTACATGAATTTGGGAAAAATACACGGATAGACAAGGGAACAGTCATTGTTAAGCTGTGAAGCTTGTGGAAGATACCATTGCCTATTTGTAGCTTAGACTCCTGGAGCTTTGCCCCTAATATTGGGTTTCACTTTGTTTTACATGAATTTGGGAAATATACACGGATAGACAAGGGAACAGTCATTGTTAAGCTGTGAAGCTTGTGGAAGATACCATTGCCTATTTGTAGCTTAAACTCGTGGAGCTTTGCTCATGCTTTCTCTTTCCCACTTTCTCATGGAACAGATGTATACATCATGAAATGAAAACAACAGCACAAATTGCTGTCTCGTAAGAGAAACAGTCATACATAGTAGGTTAGGCCTCATGTCCATTAACTTAATAATGAATTTTATGAAAATTGGCTATCCCATTGAAATTACATGGGTATTGGAAACCCTTACTCCAGCTGCATCATCTCATCAGTAAAAGCTGGATTTTCCATTTGTTCTTGAGATTCAAATTAAGGCAGCAAATTGCTCATCCCATACTATCTATGTAATCCTGAAAAAGTGAAGGGCGTTTAGATGTGGAAAAACCTTACTCCTGCCGCTGCGCCTCAAACAGATTGTGATCACACAAGACTTAGTTCATCGTTAGTAGTAGTTGGAGCTTCCATTTGTTCTTGAGATTCAAAGGCAGCAAGCTGCTTCCTCAGTGCTACTAATTCTTCCCCGGCATTGCATATGTAGGCTGAGGCTTGTCTACCAGACAAAGTTGCTCCTTCCATACTATCTATGTAATCCTGTGAGAGTGAAACCATTTAGGAGACATATCTCTTTTTTTCCCAATATTTGGGATGAAACAATTATATACAGTTACCTGTTTTGTATATGAGCCAGCAAGGAAGAAGTTCTTCACAGGTGTCTTTTGATCAGGTCTGAAGGGGTCTTTACCAGGTCCCTCACGGTACAAAGATTGCCCGATTTTGACAACAGATGACCAAATAACTTCTAAACCTTGCGATGACGGAAATAGAGCTAAAACCTAATAAAAAGAACCGTGAATGGATAATATGTACTGATGTATGTTATCCAGAAAGTTGCATGACCTTTTGTGGTATTCAGGTCACTAAAAAACGTGAGATAAACATCTAGGATAAGAAAAGCAAAAAAGCGTAACCTAATATGTATTATATGAATTGAAGGTGTCACTGAATGCTACCAACCTGCTTTGCCACTCTCCTTATGATTTCATCATTTGGTAAGGGCATGTAAGGATCACCAGGCGTCAAAACACATCTGAAAGATAATATGGTTATAGTAAGCAACACAGAATACATAGACACTTGGCAAAAGGAAGTCAACCAGATTCCATGCACAAAATGAAAATAATAACGACGAGGATAAGAAATTTTTCTTACTGGAGTAATGAACCTTGCCCTTCTCTGTAGTAGTCTTCTGGTGAAGTGAGTGCTAGATCTGCAAAGCAAGAGAAATCTGCATCTGGAGTATACAAAAGGTTATCTAACCCCAGAGCTCGCCTCAATTGCCTACATGTTCAAAACAAGGATCTGTTAAAAGATGGGGATTTCTTCAATGCATTAGTAAAGGGAAGTGAAGTGAAAGCTGATTTCTTAGGCCTTTAAAGAGCATCTTGTGTTTGAATTCCTGTAACCTCACAAAAGATTAGAGCATCACCTTGACCGTTCTAGGTCTTGCAACTCAGTAACCCAACCATTGTATCTAAGCTGCACTGTGACAACAGGAACTCCAACTAGCGCATAAATATTGTTGAAAAATTTCATTTCCCTCCATGATGAGGGAAGCAATCTTTTAATTCCAGGGACATCACATGCTGCCATTAGATAAGAAGTTGAATAAAGAAAAATCATTCAACTAAATGATTCAGGAGAAAAAAACGGTAGAAGTAGAAATAAATAAGGAAGATTTAACCATAAACCTGCAACATATGCATCAGCTTGCACAACCTTCTTGTCAGTGGCCTGAAATAGAATGACAACTTGTGAGACAGTAAGCATTAAAGAATAAACTCAAAGAAGCTGCTTCTAACAGATGATATAAACAACAAATTTACAAATGTCAGGTCATTGCATTAGCTCCATGCCTCCATCAGAGGGAATATTAATAGATGTGTAGAAAATAATTAGAGCCATATGTGAAACAATTTACCTTAGACATGGCAAGTCCTTTGACATATGTTTCCCCATTAGCAGCTTTATCATAAAGTATCTCTCTGCATCCCCATCTAAGATGGAACCTGTTCTCACAAAAACAGATCCCAAGGTTGGGGAAATCAGTTCATCATAGGAGAAAACAAACAAGATTTAACAAATCACTACAGTGGTGTGAACCTGTAAATACAAACGTACCTGCCCCCTTTATCTGTGATATATTTTCTTATGGGCCCACTCAAATAAACATCTGGAGAACCCTTGAGCATCCGCAATAGGGAAGCCTCAGTCTTAGTCGCAAACAGTGCAAATATAGTAAGCATACAACGAGCACTGATGTTATCACAATCAATAAACCCAAGGGCATAGGCAACAGGATCCCACATTCTTTGAATACTCATCCGTGTACCACCCTTGGACAAAAACCAATCAGAGAAGCTTATCTGTAAGAAGAAATGAAGTTTTAGGTAAAATAACAATTTGTAGGAACTGGGATTGAAATTCAAACAAACAAGCAAATATGATGTCAATTCTTACACTATCCAAATCTCGTATGTCCTTCAAGGCTCCATCAGGATCAACAAGTGCCTTTACAACAGGACTCAGAGCAAGAGCAAGAGCATTTCTTGCTTTATCATAAGTCTGCACTTGAGTAATATACGAGGCAAAGTACATCAAAAGAGAATCCAAAATAGGCAAGAAGCTTCAACATGAAAAAAGGAGTACTGCCTCATCATACTGCTTTGCAATCACAGTACAAAAGATAACATCAACAAAATCAAGATGGAACATAAATCCATATGCACTACCTTAAGTTGATTTGTAGACAAAAATGCGCGAATCCCATGCAATGGAGCTCCAATCGGAAACCGGAAATCAAGTTCTGGAGTTGAAAATCAAAATCATGAACCAAATCAGAGTTATTATTGGATTAGACAATCCATAAACCAATAGAAGGTGATGTCAAACCATCAAGCATAACTAACCACCAAGCACAATTATCAGTAGTTTTAAGTGATCAAGAAATAACTATACCACCAATTTCACCACCCTTATTTACAAATGTATGAGTATGATCCTTGACAAGTAAATTTTTGTCCGCACCGACCTGTAGACAACCATGAAAAACTATCAGATCATAAACGCAGGTTCCATTTAAAGAGGATCTATGATTATGATCCATCATGTTATTTGAACAACATTTTCGGATTTTCTTACAACCCTAAGCTATAATCAGTTATCATCACTTTAAATGGTATGGTCAAGAGGAATGATAGTTCTTGTTTCAAGAATCCCAAATCATAATTCTTTTGCAAGGCTTTTGTGCTTTTATAATCATTCAAACACACATATCCACAAATAAGCAAGCTTTACCTTTTTCATCAATCGGAACAGATTATTGTAGCACCCAAAGAAAACGTGCAGGCCCATTTCAATATGGTTTCCACGCTTATCGACAAATGAACCCACTTTACCACCAATAAAAGACCTTGACTCATATATATCCACCTGGAAGAAAGGAAAAGATAAAAAAAGAGAAAAATTCTTCTAATTTCTATTACGATCAAAAACATGAGAAAAACACATACTAATTCAAAATGAAATAAACTTTGTAAATTGAAATAATGCCTGCTCTTAAGAAAAATGATGGCTGCTGATATTTTTTCCAAACTGCTGATAAAAGCTTCTGCTATTTACTTTGAAAAAATTGAGGTTAAACCCATTTACTTGAAATTTGAGTTTAGGCAAGAGGATGAATGGCAAAAGTGAGACATTTTAGGGAAAAAGAAAGTACGTCAAAGGCCAATGTAAACATTCAGAAGATTGAAATCTAAATGAGCAAAACCTCGTGGCCTTGATCCAACAATTCCACTGCCGTTGACATGCCCGCAAGCCCAGCTCCAATAATAGCCACTTTCAGCTTTGGTCCTCTATAATGTTCCGGTTCTGGCGGAAACAAACCCTTGGGAGCTGCCAGGTATACCATCCAATTATCCACAGTGATAATGGAAATATATATGTGTTTGAAAGTACTAAATTTCTAAACATGAAATGTATTCCAAAAGAAAAACAAAGCAGAAATTGCATAAGCATTTCAATTCCCAATAAATTTCAAGAATACATAATATTCGGTCTGTTCTTCGACTCCTTTAATAAATTTCCACTAGAGGGCACGCAAGCCACTCAATAGCACTCCAAAGCCAGATTTTCAAACGTTATCTTGATCTATAACTACAATCCATGAGCAATTCTCCCAAAAATTCAATCCAAAATTGTTCCAAGTACACTGCTAAATTCTCCATGAATTCCCTCAAAAATTTATAATCAGCAAACACTACGATCCAAAAAGAGCTCCCAGCAATAAACACATAAGAATGCCACCAGAAACCAGAAAAGCCAAAAGATCAATACTTGGTACACAAACAAATCAAATAAAACAAAAAGAAGATAAATTTACCATTAACACTCATATCGGAAACATTAGCGTCCAAAGA
Organism: Citrus hindsii; assembly: GCA_004802465.1. Taxonomy (NCBI): domain Eukaryota; kingdom Viridiplantae; phylum Streptophyta; class Magnoliopsida; order Sapindales; family Rutaceae; genus Citrus; species Citrus hindsii. The sequence goes on along the minus strand of QWBT01000565.1, from coordinate 133,322 downwards.
AGCCCGTACACAGAATCTTGGACACTTCTCTTGAACCCGAGACCAACTAACACCAGTGACTGAAGTTGCAGGAAACAGAACTGAAGAACCCATATTGAAAATCCTGAGCTGAAATCAAGAAATTCAATCGGAACTCAATTCAGCTCAGCCCAGCTCTGCTCTCTTTTGCTTCGATAACAAAGTATTTTTCTTTGATATCAACAAAGATTCGTCGACATCAACAAAATTTAATTAAGAAACTAAAATAATACAAAAGGGTATCTTTGAGTATAAGAATCTAACAAGATGCTAAGGAAGAGAGTTTTGTCAGGGAACTGAACTGTTTTAGAGAGGTTGGCAAATGGCAAAGTGCTTCTTTGTTTTATTTTTTTCCTTTTTTTCCTTTTTGGTATCACACAACATTTGCGCTTGTGGAGAGCACAAAATGTTAGTGACTTTGTCACTGACGTTAATGGATGGAGTGACTAAACAAAGCAACTAAAATTTTCCAAGAGAGGGAATGATAACCATAAGCAGTAATATTTTAATTTAATTTAATTTTAATTGGGTGATTAATTAATTTATTAGTTATGCATTTATTTAAAAGATACCCTTATCTTTGGACGGGGTTGAGGAAAGTCCACGATGGTGCGTTGTCACATATTTTTTGGGCCGACCATTTCTGGTTTCGGCTCATAGGAGGCTTTTGTAATTTTATGCCGTTTTTTACCCTTTTTTTTTGTTGCTAGATTATATCAAAGAAAAATAGAAAATGTGTAAAGAGATTTTTGAATTTTGTGCATGATTTTTTTTTAAATGTTGAAAAAAATCTGTTTGAAACTCGGAACCTCCTATGTCGACTTTAGAATGTCACAGTTTTGATATGTAGTGCCATAATATGAATTAGAAGTGGCAAAATAAATAAAAATTGAATTGTAAATGAATTTAGTCAAAATTTAATAGATTTAAATTCAATGTAGTTATTAAATAAATCGTAATTCTATGATTTGGATTAGATTTATTTATTAAACAAATATCCATTTAATTCATTTATTGTACAAAACTAAACAAATCGAATCGTATCTAGTTTGGATTCGTTTATAATTTATTTAATTCATTTATACATAATTAATAATAAATCAATCGAATATGGATCCGTTTATAATTCATTTACAAAAATTATAATTGATAAACAAAAATCAAGCAAAAATAAAATAAAAAGTGGGACTATTGGCACCCCTCTAAATATCTCTTAACACCCACTTAGTTATTTTACAATTTTAACCTTTATTAAAATTATATAATAAGACAATTTTTAATTAAACCCCTACTCAAAATCAAATAATTTTCCTCCTTAAAAGTTCCTTATACGGCATGTTTTCATTTAAGAATTTTAAAATCTTTATATGGCATTTGGTATAAACTCTCTTTTCTTTCTTAAACCCTAATATAAGAGTTTCAAATTTAAAAAAAAATCATGCAAACAGATGAGGATGGTAATAAAAAAGTAAGTTTGCTATTATTTTATTATTTTAGAATTATAATGACAGGGAGAGTGTTGAACAATGTTCAACAAATATCCCCTTAATAAATGTCAACTGATTGGTTGATAATTGCTGAATAAATTACTATTGTTCGAGTTTTGTGTCTTGTATTAACTTATGTAATATCTGTACAATGATTGTGAAGGAGGAAAATTCTACCATAGATGCCATTCTTGAAAATAAAGTAGATGTTATGGATTACACTGCTGCATTTACTACTGAAGAGGTATAATGCTAAATAAATCTTCTTACATATATTTTCTTTCCTTTGAATCGTTAACTAATATATTATTAAACAATGGGGTTTATACTAATAAATTTAAATTAAGGTTGTTTTTGTCATTAAAGAGGTGTTAAAAGAATTTTATAATATTTTAATGCAGTTAATAAAGAAAATAGGTGTTGAGAGATATTTAGAGGGGTGCCAATAGTCCCACTTTAAAATAAAAACTTATAAAATGAACATCCTCCAAAATACAAATAAATCAGTGAACTTAAACCTGAGTTCGATTCGTTTATTTAATTAATTGAATCAAATTCACCCAATGAATTAATTTTTTCAAACTCAAACTCATTTAATTTGAATCGAATGGAATAAACGAATTTTAATCCAAATCATCACCCCCTGAATATGATGTATCCACTTGAAAAACAAATATAAAAATCTTCTCCAACTGACATATATGAGTACCAAACTGTGTGGGGGAAAAAGGTGGCCTGCCACGCAGTTATACGAATTTTAATCTCTCTTTTCTTGTGTCACCAGAGGCATTGGCTGGATGGCCAAAGATTAGGGTTCAAGTCTACAATAGAGAATCTAAAATTTTCCTCTTTGAATATTCCTAAATGTTTAGCACAGTTTTTCAATTTATACTTGATAGGTCCAACTATATATGCTATAATATTTCTCTCTTTTTTTTTTAACAAGCCAATCTTAATTTAGAAGTGAATCATAATAATGGGTTTGTAAAGAAATGAAATTTTTGGTAATTAGCCAACAAAAAGGATAAAAATGGATTAAGCGAAAGAAGCTAATACTCAAAAGTAAGTCGAGTACTTGGCTATCAAATTAATGTTCTTGCTCATTCATGCAACATTGGACTACCAGAGAAGTTCAGGGGCACAAAAGAGATGAGAGATCCACAATTTTTTTGAAGAAAATATTTTACATAAACTTAATTATATGGCATAAAATGATTGGCTGAAAATAAAACTCAAAAATAATAAAAATAAAACGCGCTTGCCTGGGTCATGGGGTCTTTTCAACCAACTAATTTACTCGTGAAATAAACTTTATGAGCAAGAATATTAAGGTACTTCCTTTGCTAGCAGAAACTCTGTAAAGATTTCCCGAAACGTGAAAAATGAACCCTTTTAAAAATAATGAAACAATGTGCCAACCTTAAACTAATATTATTAGAAGCTACAATCGAAAACATGTGATAAGTTTTTCTCATAATTTATTTTCTCCTTTGTTTTGATTTAAATGATATGTACATATTCATTTTTAAATTGGTGAATCCTAGTCAAAATTTCAAACACAACCATTAAATGAGATCCATGGTTCATAATTCATAATAGAGATCTTTATATACATACGAAAATAATAAATAAATAAATAAAAAGTTTTTACTCTATGCCAAAATGAACATACATGATTATAAAGAACTTAAGATTTTGTTCATGTTTGAAACATTATACGTGTGGTTTTCTTTTTCTCGGATATTTGTATGTTTGAATAATTTTTTTTTTAATTTATATTTACATACGGTGTCATTAATGTTTACATAAATTTTCATATGTACCCAAATTAAGCATTAAATACACAGACACTATGTTAAGGCACATGTATAATTAATCTTAATAATTTCTGATAGTATCCTCTATCTAAGACCAGCAACCCCACTCATTATAATTTATCCCTAAATATAGTGAAACTATTTTGTTTTGATGAATAACTAGAAAAAATTATTTCGTTTGTAAGAAAAATATTCCGATTGCTTTTCACTGTTGTAATAGTTTAGTTATCATCAAAGTGATAAAATAGTGGTCGACTCACCAACAAACTCCACATCAAGACACTTTAAAGTCTGAAAAGCAAAGTCTTCTGAAAATAGACATTTATTAGTTACTATATGCTTCGCATCTACTATCAATTGTTCCAAATTGGGGAATATCTGGGTGATCAATTAAAAAAAAATTGTAAAATGATCAGTTGATGTCCTTTGTAATAATTTCACAAAATTAGTACTGTACTTTTTGGAGAAAATTTATGAATTACAAGCTACTACTAGCTGATACAATATATGTATCCAATAAAATTTACCTTTTAGAAAATAATAACAATACACCTAACATGCAGAAAGTTTGAAAATTAAATAGAAAATTTTAAGTTACCGCGCGCTAGCTTGGACAATACATTTTATTCTATAAATCTTAATCTTTTGCAAAATAATAATAATGAAACACCTAACATGCATGCAGAATAATCGTGAATGAACATTATGTAAGAGAGTTAGTTGCTGACAATTTGACTTTTAGTAAGCAACCAAGTGATGAAGGCAATGGCAAAATAACTCTAAGCAGTCACATACATAAGAATTGAAAAATTAATTATAAAATTCTTGTAGGTACCTTTTCTATCAAGATATTAGTTTTTTTTTTTATATTCACTATAAATTCAGGACGTCGATATATCCATAATTCTTTGAAGGATGGAAATTCAATAATATCTACATCCCCTATGAGAAAGCTTGTGAACTTTTCAAGATCATACATCTTCAGATATTGTAACTGAGGAAACATTACAATATATTCTTCCTTTCTTCTTGGATGTTTGTAACTATTAACTTGGTTTCGAACAAAGCGTTGGAGTATTCTATCTTAATGCGTAGGAGTCGAACAAAGCTGCTAACCACAGAAGATAAAAAATAGACATCTTAAATCCATACACTCGCAACATTGATTGAAATCTTAAGTCATCTTAAGTCAAGTCCGTTAAATTCTGAATACCACAAGACATGACTACAACTTCGTTTTGCCAAATCCTCTCAACATTTATTGAACACAACTCTAAGTTCTCCAACTTTGGCGACACAACCTGTTCGATCAAAAAATTAAATTCCTGCTAACTACAAGTAATAATCGTTTCTGCTCATGGACAAATCAATAAAATGAATTTCTTTCGCTTGTTATAGTTCTCTTTAGTCTTTCATACAAACAAGCATCAGTCAAGTTTTCCAAATTTTTCCTTACTAATTTGACATGTACTCTAAAAACATAGACAAAAGAAAATGACAAATCAAAGAAGTGAATTAATTTATTAGTCAAAATATATTTTAATTTAGTATTTCCTAACAGTTGTTGTTGTTGTTATTATTGTTATTATTTTTTTCACTTAGTGTGTGAAGAGTGAAGAGTACTTTTTCTTTTCTTTAAGAACGTATTTGTTATCCCCTACAACACTTAGCATGGAAAACTTAGATTAATTTTGGAATATAATTATCAGTTACTCTTGCCATATTTGCTAACAAACAAAAATACCAAAGAAAAAAAAGCAAAAAAAAAAAGAAAAGAATTAAAAAGACCAACGTTGGGTTATTAATAGCCAACCTTGTCAATGAAAAGTGTATCAGAAATATCAACGTTGTCCTCCAAAATGACTTTGTTCGACTGCATATCATTTGCTGATTCCCCTGTCTCTATTGACATTAAAGGCTTCTTGATTTTAGAGTATAAACTTAATTGTGAGTACAATCTTAATTCAAAGTGACACAAGGTCTTCAAAATTGTGAGTACAATCTTAATCTTAATTCAGTTTAGCACTAGAATCAAATTCAATATTTTAGATTCCATAACTGAGATTTTTTAACAAAAGTATAACAAAGTTAATTTAGAATTAAAAGTTAAATATGAAAAATTAAACTTCTTGTCAATATGAATTAAATAAATGGGTTCAACTATGGTGCCCCTCTAGCACCATACCCCATATGTTGTCGTATTCTTATTAATTAATAGTAATCATTAGATTTAACATAAAAGTAATTCAATGGCGTTGGTGAACATACTAGGTTATTGACAGTCCTTGCTGTTTGTATCCGAATTAAAAATGGTAATATTTCAATATTTTGACTCGTAAGTCTAAATTGTTTTAAAATTTTTAACTGAAGTGCATTGACATAGTTTGACTATTAAATAACTTATTTTTAAATTTGCATTAATATACATTATTACTTAATACACACCAAATAAATTGGTATTTGCTGCTACTCCACTCAATATTTGGAAAAATCATTAGTCCATCCTCGCTCGTTAGTTTTTTATTAATTTAATCTTGACGCTTTGACCATATAAAAATATAATTGTACCATTAGTTTATATGATTAAATGATTGAAAAAAATCCATTTTAGTTAAAAGACACCTAGTTAATTTGTAGAGGGATGCTTTGATGCACGCCATCACGCATCTTGTGGTGCGCAATGAGACGCATGTCATTATCTCATTGGTAATGGTGGGGCTGTGTGGCCCATATTACAACCTTACAAATAAAATCATGACACATATGCCGTCGCACACTGTAAGATGTGCGGCAACGCGTATCAGTTCATAATTATAAATCATGGAGAATTTAATGTTAATTGAAGGTAAAATTTAAGAAATGCAAATCTTTAAGTGTATTTCTTCCCTCAGAAGAAGAGTTTTGATGGAAGATGAAGCGATTTGAAATGTCTTTTAATCTAGAACATGACCGATCTACTTCAAGCCCAAAGTTTTTTTTTTAAAAAATAAATATCTTTTAATATTTAACAAAGGAATAAATTTTTAAATTTTTTAGTAGCCTTTTAGATTATTGGGCCTTGAAGATTTTGTCATAAATTAGTTCATTTAATCTTAAAAATTAAATGAAACGGGGCGGTAGGTGTAAAATTTTTGTTAAAAGAATATTTTATTTAAGCGTTTAATTGAAATCTCACTCCCAATAAATAATGAATTAATTGGTCTTTGGTTATTTAGATAATTTCACACAAACACACACATATATATAGTTCTTTTCTAGTGCGGAAGTTTTTATTTTTTTTCATGCGAGCACACTTTTAAGTCATGCATTTTAAGAGAATTAGTTTTTAATGCTATAAAACCACGTGGCTTTATAATTCATTAAAATAGATAAGTCTATTAAAACCCATGGCTTAGAGCGTATCCACAATAAAAAAAATGAACGCATCTGTATCTGAGAATGATTATATATATATCTTTGGAAGCCCCCTCAGATTTCCTTATTAAAACCCTATCCTAAATACACCTCACAAAAAATATTAAAAAGTTATAAAAAATGCAATGGCACAAAAATAATTCCAAAAACTGCCCTCCGTTCCTTTAATCATTCTTTTCTTTCTAATAAATTCGTGAGGGTTAGAATTTGTACCTCCACCTCTTACCCTCGGATAAGAGGTGGGCGCGCGTGTGTGTGCGCATGCGCTCCTGAGTGTGCGTGTGCGGAGTAACAAGTTTCACAAAATTATCCAATCCAAGAACTTAAGACTTTTTTAGAGCCCAAAGAGCAGTTACGCCATATGGTGTGAGAATGTGGAGTAACAATTTACACAAAATTTAAGAAAGTCTAGAATCTTGGATCAAAGAAGCACTCCATCATATATACTCCAATAAATTCTTATCACCACATCCTTTTTATTTCGAGTCTATATAGTAAGGATTGTATATAATTAATGCAAAATAATATAACATCTAATAATTTTTTTTTGTTTTTGGTTCATGCTTATAATAATGTTCTAAATTAATAGATGAAAGAAATATATTAGTTTTTAAAATCAATTTTTATTTCTTATATTCTAATTCATATTTTATTTAAAAAATCGCTGGAAAGAAATTAATTTTTTTTTTCAAAAAAAAATGTAATGGTTATCATTCATGTACGTTGAATTTCTAGTGCAATAACGCTAATAATGTTCGAATACTACTTCAATGAATTTTACTATTAAAATACTAAATTATCTTTGTGAAAAAAAGATTGCATGATTAGAATGATTATAAGCTCATTTGATGGCTAGTTTCCTCATTATAACAACCGAAACACTCTAACAATCCAATATATATAATACAAGGCACCCAGACACAAGCATGATTAGTGATTCACACCACACATGCATCTCAACTTAAATGGTACTTGAAAAGTCTTGGGAAATTTACGAAAATAACCATAAAATTTTTGTTATTTTCACAATTAATCCTCTCAACTTTTTTCTATCAACATTAGCCAAACACACGCTTTTCTCCCCAAATTACCCTTCTTTACAAACCAAAAGCAACTTTCTTTCTCCCTTTTCGTCAAACCAAAAGCAGCTTTCCACTCTTGAATCATCAACCAACGGCGATGGCAAAAGGCAACGATAAAAGTGAAATCCGATAATAATCTATCCGGATCCAACACTAATCGGCATCACATAATGGTATGAGTTATTTTCTGAACTTGCTCGAGAGTTTCAGTGAACTGCGAGTCGGGATGAATTTGGCGACAAGCAACCTGTCGCACCAAGCCTTGGTGCGACAGGCACCTGTCGCACGAAGCTTGGTGCGACAGGTGCCTGTCGCACCAAGTTTTGAAAGCAAACCAAACGTGGAGCTGGTAACAGGCTGGAGATGGAAGTTGTTGGCAAAGAAAACAAGCAGGACCTTCCCTTTCTTGAAAGTGTTGGCTCTTTATCAGTTACACACATTCCAGATTTTGATTAAGATGTTTGCCAATTTGCCTCCATGCTGCTGCGAGATCCACAAAACCAAAGTAGAATTACAAAAACAAATGACAAATTCCCAGAATGACAATAAAACACAACTGAAATGGTTCTGGGTCGAGGGAGAGCAATATCATCAAATAACATTTGCATTTTATAATATTATATGCCGGTGAATCTGTGGTACTTTGGTATGATACAAGGAATGAATAGAGGAACTAATCTGAACTGCAAAAGGAAAAGAGGGAAAAAAAATAATCCTATATAAAGAATTAAAGAATATGGTATCCTGTGGAATTTATATGCACACATAAATTTCTATATATACTTGCAAAAAGGTCATTGCTTGCCCTGATTTTCTTAAAAAAATGCTGCTGGAAAGAGTCTTCATCGCCCTGAAATCCATTGCTTTGTAGTTTCCAGACGGGCTCAAATCCAAGGTATTTGCCAAAAAGTTTCAACTTTTGGCAGCAAAGCATATAATTAGCACAGTGTGATCACCATGTCAGGAGACTTCAAAATCAGATCAGGAGGAGTGTGCATGTGAATCATTGCACATACACTCAGGGACAGGATACTTGGTAACATCTCTTCCAGCTTTGCTAGTTCTGAGTTCAGGTTGCCCCAAGGATTCACTGTGCAACTCCTTTATGATTCTGTTGAACTCTGCTTCAGGGAGGGAAGAGTTTAGGAAATAATGAAGCATTTGTCTTTTGTTTGGGGTTATATACTCCTTTATGAAGTTGCCGCCGACGAGTGCTGAAGTTGCCGCCGACGCCGCCGACAATGGGAGGTTCTTCGGTTTGGGAGAGATGGGAGAAAGAGAGATTGTTGGGGGAGAGATGAGAGAGAGGGGTATTTTGGTCTGAAATGCTTTTTTATGGCTAATGTTGATAGAAGTTTGTTTGGAGGGTTAAGATAGAAAAAGCCAAAATTTTTATGGCTATTGGTGTAAATTTCCCAAAAGTCTTTGGGGCGCCTACAAATTGAATTTTGGTAACACAATTAATGCGAAGAAATGAATCTGGCCACCGTATATCCTGCAACGACATGGATAGGGGACTGTTCCACCATTCAACCTGAAATTATCAAGTGAAAGAAACAAGATCATGAGTGTTGTTTTACAATCTGAAAGCCGGTTCGAAGTAATAATAATAATGATAATAATTAATAGACCTTACCATTAGTCATCGCATCATTGTCTTGTGAATCTCCCTCCTCATCCTTGATCCTCATTCCCTGCATACGGGAAACCGGCAACTTACTGTATCATCGTCTTCTTCCAACCACACGACCACGCCAGTATGTCTCAAGAATCTTTACTGACTTCTCATGGATCTCGTTGCTGTCATGACTTTGTAGATTTTCTATCTTTTCTAATCCCTCAGCCTTCTCTACCAACTGGACATGTTGATTAACATTTCCAATGGCAGTACCCATATTCTTTTCAGCTTCCCCAACCTTCAAAATGTTCTCTAATCCTTTTAGGCAAACAGCGACGATCCCTGGATCAGGGCATAGAAGGAGATCACACAATGGTTTTATACACCCCGTTCTCACAAGGTACTTGATTTGCTCATGAGTACCACCCGAGCTAGCATAAGAAATTGCCCAAGCAGCCTCCTTCTTTATATCAAATTCAGCGTTTTGAAGCAGATTGACAAGGGGACCAATTAAGCCAGCATTAATTACCGCCTGAATCTGTTCCCTGTTTCCAGCTGTGATATTTGAAATAACCCAGCATACTTCCTTCTTGATTCTCTCTTTTTGATTATTGACCAACATGTCCAAAAAGTATGGCAGTGCACCACAGTTAATTATACCCTGAGTCTGGAAATCGTCCCCCGTCGCAATATTTCCAACCGTCCGCAGGGCAGGAGTGAGCACTGAGGGTGATGGATGACCAAGGAGCGTAACAAGTTGTGGACAGACACCTGCCTCGATCACAGCTTGAATTTTGTCATTCGTACCATCAGCAAGATACGAGAGTGCCCAGCAGGCATCAGTCAAGACCTCTTCATCGTTTGAACGAATAAGCTGTGCAAGCACCGGAAGAGCTGGCCTTATTTGATTAAATGGTGGCTGTGGCTTGCCCCTGCAGAAATTAGACAATGTCCATGTGGCAGTTCTTAGCATTGAAAGCTTAGCATGCTCATTTAACTCTGCCAGCAATGGAATCAAAGCCCCTTGACTAAGCACAAGATCACGGCATCTAGGCGAGTCACCAGCAACATTTCCCAATACCCAAACAGCCTGCTCGCGGACATCATCACTTGGAGAAGCAAGTAGCTTCACAAATATTGGAACAGCACCGTGGTCGATCACTACCTTAGTATTCTCCGAAGTTCCAGAAGCAATGTTTGTAAGAGCCCAAGCAGCCTCAAACTGCAGTTGCGGATAGTCTTCCCTCATAAGAAACTCAACAAAGCGCGGGACAACGCCAGATTGTATGACTTTCTCAATTGGTGAATTCCTGCCAAATGAAAGCAGTTTTCGGAACAGGGTAGTTGCTTCCAGCTGCAACTTCTTGTCATCTGACCAAACACCAGCAACCATCGCGGGCAAAATTTCTGACTCAGTATGGAGATTGAGAGTTGCGGCAGGAGTAGAAATTGGAAACTGCTGGGATTGAAGAAATTCACCTATCTTCTTGAGATATAGGTATTTTATACTTGTATTAAGGTCGTGCACCCAAATCCAATGTTCTCCATCCGAAATGCTCAGGTGCACTTTGTGTAACATGGGTGTGCTCAATTCTCCTCCAGAGAAAATCTTCATACTGGGGCAATCGTCCAACAGTAATCTTTTCAAAGATGGGAATTTGAAGGCACAATTGCCAGTGCTGAAGCTTGTCAGATTTTGCATTTTTAAAAGCTTCAACTCCCTCAATTCACTGAAAGCAACAACCTCATCTTTTGCGGCATCTTCTGCCAGTACAATTTCTGCTATCGTAACGCATGATTCTATTGTCATTTCTCTGAGTCTCACCAGAGTCTTAGCTATTGAGGATGTTAATAGGTTTTTCAATCCATTGCAATACGATATCTCCAAAGTTGCAAGATTCTGAAAGGAAGTCGAGGATGGCACTAGATTGATCAAATGGTGACACGCCTTTACACGTAGAATAAGCAAGTTGTTCAAAATGGAGGACTCTTGTTTCCAAATGTGCTTCAGATCACAACACTTGTTTGCTTCTCTTATGATTACCTCCATCCCATTTTCAACCTCTTCTTTTGACAACCAAGCGTCAGATCCTTCTATTTGGAGGACTCTCATGGTGTGAAGTCTTTGGAGGAAATCATCAAGTGATAAAATAGTAGTTGACTCATCAACAAACTCCACATCAAGACATTTAAGTTTGCAAAGTAAGTCTTCTGAAAATACACTTTTGTTTGTTACAATATGCTTTGCATCAACTATCAATTCTTCTAAATTGGAGAAAACCTGGGCAATCAATCCGTACCGAGAAAAAAAAAGAAGAAGAAGATGGATCAGTTCAGAAAATTAATACAATACACTTTGAAGGAAATTTAACAAAATAGAAGGGAATTATAGGTTGCAACTAGCTTATGCAATATATTTATTCAATAAATTTTACCTTTTACAAATTAATAATAATACACCTAACATTCAGAATAATTAAAATCATGAATGAATGTTGTATACTAATCTGAGAGTTACGTTGCTGAGAATTTGACTTTCAGGAAGAAACCATGTGATGAAGACAATGGGCAATTTAACTCTGAGCTATATATAATATAAATTTTCACCGTACGCGCATAAGAATTGAAAAATTGATTATAAAATTCTTGTACGTACCTTTTTTGTCAAGATATTAGTACATCTCACCATGAATTCAGGACATCTAGATATCTGTAATTCTTTCAAGGATGGAAATTTAAGAACATCTAAATCTCCTGTGCAGAAGCTTGTGAGCTTTTCAAGATCATACATCTTCAGATATTGTAACTGAGGAAATATTACAGTATTGTCCTTCCTTTCTTCTTGGTTGTCCATGACTATTAACTCTTCCAAGACGCGACATTTTTCTATCTCAATGCGCTGGAGTCGAACAAAGCTGCTAACTATAGAAGGTGAAAATAGACATCTTAAAATTACACAGTTGTATAGGGTCAAGTGCATTAAATTCTGAATACCACAAGACATGCCTGCAACTTGGTTTTGCCAAATCCTTTCAACATTTATTGAATGCAACTCCAAGTTCTCCAAATTTGGTAATGTAACCTACTCGATCAAAAAAATTAACTTGTTAATTACAAGTAACAATCATTTCTGTTGATAGACAAATCAATAAAATTACTCTTTCTCTTGTCAAAGTTCTTTTCAGTCTTTCGTACAAACAACCGTTAATCAAGTTTTCCAAATTATTCCTCACTAAATCGACATATGTATTCTAAAGACATATATATTAAAGAAAATGACAAGTCATAGTATGAATGAATTTATTGGCCAAAGTTTTTTTATTTAATTACAACATGTTTAGTATTTCGTAACATGATGATGATGATGTTGTTGTTGTTATTATTATTAATTCACTTGTTGTGTCAAGTACCTTTTCTTTTCTTTGAGAATGTATTTGTTACACCCTACAACACTTTGAAGAAAACTTCTGAATAATTGTGAAATATAATTATTAATCACTCTTGTCATATTTGCTGACAAACAGGAATATACCAAACAAAAAAAGTTTATAGAGAATTATTAAATCCATTGGGTTATTAATAACTGACCTTCTCAATGAAAAGTGTATTAGAACTATTGACATTGTCCTCCAAGATGATTTCATGGGACCGCATATCATTTGCTGATTCTTCTTGTCTCTGTTGACATTGAAGGTGTCTCAATTTTAGGCATAAACTTAATTGTGAGCACAATCTTAAAGGATAGACAGAAGATCTTTAAAACTTAGTCCAATTAGTTTAGCATTAGATTCAAATTTGATATTTTGGATTTCATAATTCAGATTTTTTAATAAAAATTTAATAGAGTTAATTTCAAAATAAAAATTAAATATGAAAAAGTAAACCTCTAATTATGGATTTAAATTAGATAAATAATAAATATTCTCTTAATAATTTTTTCAAGGCAAGGGAATTGGTAAAGCCTAAATTTATTTATTTTTAATTACTCTGTTACTTTCCTTAAGATTCAGACTGAGGTGGTTACGCAAACACAGTGATTTAAAAACTACTTGGCCATGCTCTTTAATATGACATTGTAAGAGTGCTGAGACTATATAAGACCATTAATTTCACATTTTTTTTATATTAATTTTAGATATAGATATATTTTTATTGAGAGAAAAGAGAAGGAGGATATTATATAGCATGAAGCTCATGCAGTACAAGGGCTATTATGTTATTTTTAGGGAGGTAGATTCTGAAGCTAAAAGATTAAAATGGTATGATTATGAACCTAAAAAATTAAAATATTAATTAAATTGCGAACATTAAAGATTTTTGCAAAATTGTTTACTTTGAAAATGAGGATGATGTAATATTTGAAGACTTTTCAAAGTTAATTACTAGCAAATACTGTGATGCACTAGAAATTTCTAGCTTTAGCCTAACGTACGTACATACAGACAGACAGACGGACACAAACAGAGACACAGACACACACACACACGGACGGACTCTCACACATATATCTACAAACACCCACACACACACCAAAAGAATCCTCTCATATCAATTATTTAAATTAGGAATGATCATACCTTTGACTCTGCCGGATTGAGGGTGAGGTGGGAACCCCTGATATAGAGATGCTTGAGTTGTGAAGGACCCACTTTGACTAATTCATTAACGAAATAATTGACATCTTGCTCTTCCAAATCAGATAACCAAAGATCTTCAATTCCCTGCAGTTTCAGGATCAGCCCATCCTTCAACCGAATCTTGGAATCCAGATCGATTTTGAATTCTCTACACCAGATGTCGGCGTACTCCCATCCCCAAACACCTCCAATAAGTATTTTGTACCTTTCCAGCTTCTCCAAGAACAAGCCTCTCGGAAGAGTGTTGACATCTTGGATTTGTAATTCTAAAGAGATCAAATGCTTCAACTCATGTAGGCTAGCATTCTTGACCCCTTCCACCTCCACCTCCCATTTGTCAAAGCTTCTAGGACCCATATATAGTTCTTCTAAATGGGATAACTTTGATAAAACGTTTGGTGGGATAATTTCTAGTTCCCTACAATCTCTCAGATCAAGCAACCTTAGCAAAGTCAATTCACCTACTTCTACAGGCAACCTCTTAATATCAGAACCTCGTAGGCAAAGAACCTCTAGTTTCTTCAAGTCTCTAATAACAGTTATATCAAGCAATTTGCAATTATACAAACTCAGGGTTTGAAGGTTTGACAGGAGACCAAGTGATGAAGGCAGTGACAGTAGATTCATGTAACTCAAGTTTATAACTCTGACCTGTATCATCCTCTCGAAAAATTTGTTTGGAATTGTTAATGATGAAGATTCCTTATCAGCACGTATATAAAGAAGTTCGAGTTGAGGACATTCCACTGCTTCAGGAAGCAAATTAGTCTTGACATCATGTAAGACTATTGAAGTGTATAGCTTTATTGCACTTTCGTCCGACCATTCCCTGCAACCACTAACCTGCTCTTCTGTCGCCGAAAAAACATTTTGTTCAGTAGATGCAATTGAAATGGCAACATCGCGAACGACGTCATGCATGGAAAACAACCCTTTCTTCTGGCTTATATGGTCGAGCAACATGTAACAAGCTTTGAGTTTGTGCACCAATGCGTGTGCTCGAGCTCGTGCTACTTGCATCTTATTCACACCTTGAAATAAACCCATTCCCAGACCATACATTAACAAATCATCAATGGATGCTATTGCTGTATATCCTATTAGCAAAAAGATGTTCTTGAGCTCCTCCCCAGCCAATTTGTCGTAACTCAACTTTATCGCTTTATATGCAGTTGGCTGTACATTCATAAGATTCGTTGACGAAGGCCTTCTTAGCCGTTCCAATGCATCCTTCCAATCAAATAAGCTATTATTGTCCCTTAGTGCTGTTGCTACAGTCACAATGGCAACAGGCAAACCTGCACATTCCTTTGCCACATCCCTTGCTACCTCTTTCAATTCATTACCTTCAACATAATCACCTGCCATCTTCTTGAATAGACTCCAAGCTTCTTCTGCTTTTAAAAAGCTAACTGAGAAATTTTTTTGAGAATCCATCTTCCTTGACAATGTATCTAGACTTCTTGCCGTCAACAGCACTTTACATCCCCTGTGATCATCTCCATGAGGAATTCCCGCCGCCTTCAAATCAAGATTTCCCCAAATATTATCCAATATTACAAGGATCCTCTTCTCTTTCTTCAGTCGATCATGAAGCCTTCTTGCCCGACCCGATTCACTCTCCTCATCAAATTTGAGACCTAATTTATCTGCGATTTCTCTTTGGATCTTTCTTATGTCTTGACTCTCAGACACCTCAGAAAAAACCACCTGATCGAAGAGCTTGTCATTCTCTGCTCTCCTAGCAACTTCTTTAGCTAGCGTCGTCTTTCCGATGTCGCCGATTCCATAAATCCCGAGCGTGTTAACATTGGGATTTTTTAGTGCATCAGTTATTTCATTCAGAATGGACATTCTTGATTCAAAGGCCTCGTAGTCTTTGTTAGGCATAAGCAAGTTATCCTCCGGAATGATACTGTAGGAAATACTATCAAATCTTCCAGCTTCCCGGACTTTGACAATAGCCTCCATCAGCCTCACTGCTTCCTTGCTAAGTTGACAGCGGGTCTTCAAATTAGGATACAACCCCTTGAAACAATGCTTATTTGCAGTGGCTTCATCGTTTGTAAATTCATCTGCATCTTCAATGACATTGTTGGCCCTTGCAAGCCAATTCTCAACGTTCTCTTCAATCTCTTCCCCTTTTCTTTCAGCCTCATCAACCTTACGCTCTGTATTCACCCTCTCAGACTTCAGATTCTCAACTTCAGTCTTGAGATTCTGTAAGATGCTAGTGTACTCACTGTCACGCAAATTGCTAATTTGGCGATATGCAGGAGGAGCCAAGCACTTTACAACTTCTGCAACAATATCGAGAATGATTTCTGCCATTCTGTTGAAGCCTTTTCCTTTCTCTCTCGCTCTCTGTATAGAACTTTGGAAAAACAATTGACTCGATAGGAAGCAAACTGAGTGATCGCACACGAGTGACTATGAAATAATGGGGCAGAGTATAGATGGAGAACACAGAACAGAGAGAACAGGTACCGAATAAAATAGAGAGAGCAGCAGGACAAGTGTATAGATGGAGAACACAGAACAGAGCAAAATCAAATAACAAGGTTAAAGATTACAACAAACAGAGGACAAGTGTTATTGAGATCAGAAGATTGAAGATTCAAAAGAGTGGATGGAAACAGCGGAACAACTAAACAACAATGAACATAATAAACAGAAACAAAGTGTGTCTCTGATTTTAAAATGGGTATAATAAGGAAAGCGTTTGTTGAATAATGGTTGTGGTCTTCTTCTACTTTTTACGGTGGCAGGCAACAGAGATTATGGATGAGATTAAAAATTCAAAGGAGTTGATGGCAGAAAGCTGAATAACAAACAAAACAACAGCCAGTGAGCACAATAATCAGGAGCAAAATATATTTGAGATCAAAAGGGCATAAATAAGGAAAGGATTTTGTTGATCGCAATAGATGAATGACTGGTATTAAGCGACAATGGTTTGCGAAAAGTTATAAGAATGACACTCCACAAATTCAACAAGTCAAGAAAGGAACAAAAGTTGAAAGTGACCCATTTTATTTTTGAAGTGCATGCTATGCCGTAAAGCCAAAGTTCCTTGGCTAATTTAATTTAGAATTGAAGAGAAAGAATGAGTAAATAAAGACAAACGATGAGAAGGTGATAGCTTTAATTACGATCATTTGTTATGCTAGTAATGATAGACCAAGTATAAATGTTGAAAGACAGAACAGAATATTTGTGATGTCAGTTGGTACCAAAAATCCTGAATACCTGAGTAGTTAAAAACAAAATTAAATATTAAAATCTACAGAGGAGAATAATAGTTTGCTTAAAGTTCAAGGAGAGAAATTCCTTTCCGCTCATTGAAGAAAATCCAGGAACTATAATGCTGATTCAGCCATGTATAATTTAATGTTAATTAAAGTTAAAGCCATCATATTCGTAAACATGCTTCGATTAAAGCTGTTGTGCTGAATATTCATACAACACGGATTGGTGAAGTTCTCCAAACGCGAATCTTTAAATGTCCATTGCTTCCCTCTGAGGAAAAGTTAACGTGGAAGATGAAGCAGGCTAATATGCTAAAACCGTGTTTGTATTGTGGGTCGATTTCTTGCAAGCATTTCTTAGTCAAAAAGCTTTGTATATATCTGTAATATTTATACGCGGGGGAGGACGTGGAAACTCTGTTTGGTCAACTGATCAACACAGGTGCATGAATTGCTGATCAATGAACCATTTATGGTTGGTTATAACCAAATCAAAATAATAAAAAAAGGTCTATATAGGAATAAGACTATGGCCCTGTCTGTCAAACACTAGTTTTGTAGTTTAGAAGTTAAGTTGATTTGATCAATCACTTCTATGATGAGAAACGTATAACATATTTATTATTTGTGTTAAAATTATTACTTAGAAATTATATTTTACCACATACTATTTGTAGAATCTCAGGTGCTATTGACTGATAGAGCAACCCAAGACTCTGCCCCAAGACCTCCAGCCAACAGAACAAGATGCAGCAAGATGGTTTACTGAAAAGCTACGACTAAGATGAAATCTATGGAACTTAGATGATCAATCAAATTGGTCTAAAGAATCAAAAGAAAGTAACGTAAAGAAAGAACAAAGAATCTTAACGTGGTTCAGCTAGATTTCTCTAGCTTACATCCACGGGAGGGAAAGAACACAGCTTTATTGATTTTACTTAAGATGAATTACAGAGTAAATGCTTATTCCCCAAAGAAAGATCACAACTAGCTTATATAACCAGTTCCCTTCTCTCTCTTTAGCTCTCTCTGCTCTCCAATCCGTTGCTTCCACATCAGTTGTTCTATAACAGCTTTAGTTAACGAACCCAGAAAATCCCCAGCACCTCACGTGAGTTCCTCATGCTTGTAACGACTTATAACGAACTTTGCAAGCTGACCACAAGCACGTGATATTAGCGTGCTTCACTTAAACCTAAACGACAACTCCATACGTCGTTCAGAAGTGTATTTCTTATACTCATCAAAACGCATGATCCTGTGCCGTTTGAGCTTAAGTGTTTCCAGCTTTCTAAACGCAAAGTCTTCTGCCGTTTTGGTTTTCTGGATTTGCTTTCACAAACAACAATTCTCCACCTTGAAACAAATCATCCCTGGTTTCTCCCTCCATTTCCAGAATGAATTACCAGCAGCCAAGACCAGCTATGTCCAAGCAAACCTTGAACTTAGCTGTAGTGACTACTTTTGTTAACATGTCAGCAGGATTTCTGTCTGTATGTATCTTCACCATTCTGACCACACCCATGGAGACTACATTTATGATGAAGTGCAGCTTTATGTCTATGTGCTTTGTCTTCTTATGGTGAGCTGGGTTTTTACTCAAGTAAATGGCACTTGAGCTATCACAGAACACATCAACTGTTTTCTGACTCATTCCTAGTTCAGAAATCAAGCCTTTTAACCATAAGGCTTCCTTTACTGCTTCAGCAGCTGCTGTATACTCAGTTTCTGTTGTTGATAATGCAACAACATGCTGAAGACTTGCCTTCCAGTTAATCAAACAACCATCCAGCATGTATAGATACCCTGTGAGTGATCTTCTTCTGTCTAAATCCCCTGCAAAGTCAGAATCAACAAAACCACTGATCCCCTCAGATTTGACCCTTGACTTACCATAAACCAGCCCATGGTCCAAGGTTCCACTTAGGTATCTCAGCACCCACTTTACAGCTCTCCAATGTTCTTTTCCAGGAGACACCATATATCTGCTAACTATACTTAGAGCATAGGAGATATCAGGCCTAGTTAGAACCATAGCATACATCATGCAGCCAACTGCATTAGCATAGGGAATCTTAGCCATCTCTAACTTTTCTTCTTCTATCTTTGGACACTGCAAGCTGGAGAGCTTAAAATGTGTTGCTATTGGAGTCATCACAGGTTTACATGAGGTCATCCCAAAGGTTTCCAGTACCCTCCTCAGATATTTCTCTTGAGAAAGAAACATAATGCCCTTGCTTCTATCCCTCTTGATTTCCATGCCTAGTATTTTCTTTGCTGACCCCAAATCTTTCATCTCAAATTCAGAGCTCAGCAAATTCTTCAAAGCTTCAATTTCTTCTCTTGACTTACAGGCTACTAACATATCATCTACATATAGTAATAGATATATGTAGAGATTTGTGCTTATTAGCTTGTAATATACACAGCAATCAAAACTGCATCTCAGGTATCCATGTGACAGCATGAATTCATCAAACCTGAGATACCACTGCCTTGGAGATTGCTTGAGCCCATACTGTGATCTTTTCAGCAAGCAAACATGGTTTGGTTTATCAGAATCCACATAACCCTCAGGTTGAGTCATAAGAATTTCTTCCTGTAGTCTTCCATGCAAAAATGCAGTCTTGACATCAAGTTGATCAAGCTCTAAGTCATGAACTGCAGTCATTGCTAACAGTACCCTTATGGAGGCATGTCTGACCACAAGAGAGAATACCTCTTTGAAGTCAACTCCTTCCCTTTGAGTATACCCCTTTGCTACCAGCCTAGCTTTGTACCTTTTAGGTTCACTTGCTGTGAGGCCTTCTTTGACTCTGAAAACCCACTTGCAACCCACTGTCCTTCTGTTACCAGGTTTCTCAATCAATATCCAGGTGTGATTCTTCTTAAGAGAAGCTATCTCATCATTCATAGCTTCCTGCCATTCTGACTTGTTTGAGCTTTGAATAGCCTCTGCATAACTCTTGGGCTCATCTACATCAATATCATGTGAAGCAGCTAGTGCATATGCTATCAGATCAGCATACCCATATCTCTGTGGTGGTCTGATTTGTCTCTTTTCTCTATCTTTTGTCAACTGATAACCTTGTACTTGAGTCTGCTCTTGAGATTGTGGTTGAGGCTCACTGCATTCATTTTCATCTCCACTGTCTTGATCTGAATTGCTCCCCCTCTCAGATTTCTTTGAATTAGGATGCTCCACCTCAAATTGGATGTCTTCTTGCACTTGAGGTTTCTGAGTTTTCAGCCCAGCATCCTTTCTGATTTTCAAAACAGCCTTCTCATTGAATGCCACATCTCTGCTTATTATGCACCTTGGAGGTTCTAGATCAGTGCACCATAGTTTGTATCCTTTAACTCCATCAGGATAGCCTAGGAACTGACCTTTAAGAGCCCTGGGTGCTAACTTTCCTTGACTGATATGTGCATAAGCAGGGCATCCAAACACTTTAAGATTAACATAGCTTGCTGGTTGCCCATGCCACATTTCAAATGGAGTCTTAAAGTCTAGAGCAGCATAGGGACTCAAATTCACCAGATAACTTGCTGTTAGCAAGGTTTCTGCCCAGAGACTTTTTGGAAACTTTGCTTGCACCAGCATGCACCTCACCTTATCCATCAAGGTCCTGTTCATTCTTTCTGCCAATCCATTTTGCTGAGGTGTTAACCTCACTGTTTTATGCCTTGCTATCCCTTCATTTGCACAGTAGCTGTTAAATTGCTGATTGCAGAACTCAAGTCCATTGTCTGTTCTTAACTGCTTAACCTTCTTTCCAGTCTGATTTTCAACTAAGGTTTTCCATTCTTTGAATTTGTTAAAGACATGATCTTTGTGCTTCAGTACATATACCCAAACCCTTCTTGAATAATCATCTATTATTGACAAAAAATAGTTATTTCCACCTAATGAGCTTGTCTGTGCAGGTCCCCAGAGATCAGAGTGTATGTAGTCTAGGATGCCAATAGATTTGCTGGTTGAGTTTTTGAAACTGTGCCTTGTGGACTTTCCATATACACAATCTTTACAAAAATCTAACTCCTCTATCTTATCCTTCCCCAGAACTCCTTGTTTCTCAAGCTCTTTTAACCCCTTAACACTCATATGCCCCAATCTTAGGTGCCACAACCTGGTGCTTTCCCCACCAGTGCCAACAATCACATCTGTTATCCCTGTAACTGCCTCACCATCTAGGACATATACTCCATTCCTTTAAAACCTTTCATTACTATCTTAGAGCCCTTCATGATTAGCAATCTACCAGATTCAAGCTTAATACTAAACCCATTCTGATCAATCAAACCTAGTGAGATTAAGTTCCTTTTTAAATCAGGAACATATCTGACCTCTCTAAGTTCCCAAATTGTCCCATCATGAAGCCTAAGACTCACATTTCCCATGCCAATGACTTTACATACAGCATTGTTACCCATCATTACTTTTCTCCCATCTAAATCATGGTAATCAGAGAAGTAAGTTTTAAATGGGCACATATGAAAGGTGCAACCAGAATCTAGTATCCATTTACCTCTCTGGAGATCTTCTGTAGCCACACATACACCAGCAGATTCATAGCCTTCTTCTTCCACTGTAGCTGCATCACCATTTCTTTCCTTGCTTTTGTTCTTCAATTCTTGACAATCTCTCTTAAAGTGGCCTTCTTTGTGACAATGGAAGCACTTTTTGTTTTGTGATTTAGACTTCTCTTGCTTTTGTTTCTTCTTCTTTCCATCATTTTTGTTAAATTTACCCTTTACTGATAACCCTTCAGCATGCATCATATTTCCAGATTTTTCTTGTAGCCCTCTAGTATTCAAGGCAGCCTTAACCTCATCTAATGATAAGGTTGATCTTCCATACATAAGGGCATCAACAAGATTTGAATAAGACTGAGGTAGAGAGCTCACCAGAAGCAATGCCTTTCCTTCATCATCCAGCCCCTCATCAATGGTTTCAAGTGTGTCACAAACTTGATTAAATTCATCGATATGATCATCCAGAGAGGACCCTTCTGCCATCTTGAGTGTGAACATCCTTCTTTTGATATACAACCTATTAGCCAAAGATTTAGTCATGTAAATCTTTTCTAATTTGGCCCATAAGTCTGCAACAGTCTTCTCCTTGGCAACCTCCCTTATCACTGAGTCACCAAGACTCAATATGATGGTGCTTCTGGCCTTCTTGTCTATCTCGGCAGCCATTTCAGGTGTCTTGGAGGATGATTCTTCTTTTCATTCTTTCTTGGTAACAGGTTCGAGTGCATCTCCTAGCCCCTGTGTTATCAGAAGGGCCTCCATCTTCACCTTCCACATGTTGAAATCAGTCTTGCCAGTAAACTTCTCAAGATCAATCTTGGATGTAACCATACTTGTCATTGGTTGTAGATCTAGCTCTGATACCAATTGTAGAATCTCAGGTGCTATTGACTGATAGAGCAACCCAAGACTCTGCCCCAAGACCTCCAGCCAACAGAACAAGATGCAGCAAGATGGTTTACTGAAAAGCTACGACTAAGATGAAATCTATGGAACTTAGATGATCAATCAAATTGGTCTAAAGAATCAAAAGAAAGTAACGTAAAGAAAGAACAAAGAATCTTAACGTGGTTAAGCTAGATTTCTCTAGCTTACATCCACGGGAGGGAAAGAACACAGCTTTATTGATTTTACTTAAGATGAATTACAGAGTAAATGCTTATTCCCCAAAGAAAGATCACAACTAGCTTATATAACCAGTTCCCTTCTCTCTCTTTAGCTCTCTCTGCTCTCCAATCTGTTGCTTCCACATCAGTTGTTCTATAACAGCTTTAGTTAACGAACCCAGAAAATCCCCAGCACCTCACGTGAGTTCCTCATGCTTGTAACGACTTATAACGAACTTTGCAAGCTGACCACAAGCACGTGATATTAGCGTGCTTCACTTAAACCTAAACGACAACTCCATACGTCGTTCAGAAGTGTATTTCTTGTACTCATCAAAACGCATGATCCTGTGCCGTTTGAGCTTAAGTGTTTACAGCTTTCTAAACGCAAAGTCTTCTGCCGTTTTGGTTTTCTGGATTTGCTTTCACAAACAACACTATTAACTTTTATTTTATAGTTACAGCAACTGCAACTTTAAAGTTATAGTACCTCAATAAAATAATAGGATATAAACCGGTAGTAGAAGAGGATGGTCTTTCATGTCTTTTGGGCATTTCATCCAATGCTTGATATGATAAGAATCAAGCAATATTGTTGGAATCAAAACAATTAATCAAATGATTAATTGTCTCTATCTTAATTAGTTATTAAGAAAGATTGATTGACTCAATCTTTGATAATCAATCATTATTCTCAAATTATGCTAATTGTATCATTTCCTTTTCCATATTCTAAATACTTGTATAAATTGAGTCTTCGTGCTTATGAATTACTAAGAGTGAAATTTATATTTTTTATATTGTTTTTGAAAAATTTTGATGATATACACGGCTCTAACATAAATACCACTGTTGGGTTTCAATTGATCATACACACAAATGGAAACCCCAAGACCAAAAACTTGCACTCAAGAATGAGCACAAGTTGTATAAACTCTAATTCAACAGTAGAAAGCAATCAAACAGATCAGTGAAGGACAATCACAACATAAGAGTTTTGTTGGTTCGCTCACGATGTGACCTACTTTCCATCCAAGAATTAAACTAACTCCATTTCTGATTATCCAATTCAAGGTTAGAAGATGAGTATCACTCTATAAAGAACAAAACTTGAGAAGAAATTAAACCAACCACAATTTCTCACACAAGTTGAGTTGGCCCCCATAAAACAGAATCCAGCTCTTTCTCGCGCCCTCTTTGTATAACGAAATTAACTGACGTTTGACTTGCTCAGTATAAGTGATGCTAACACGTGAGGACCCAAATGACGAATTCCAAGTGCTAAAGAGCCTATCAGCCTATGTATTCATTTGTATAATTAATTTGGTTCAAAATGAAAAATTAGTGTTTGTAATCCTAACCACTTTGCCGTTGTTAAGACTACATGTTGATATTTGCCATTATAATATTGTAAGTTTATATAATTAACAAAATGTTCTGCAAATGAAAAATATTTTGATGGACAATCTTCAGTCAATTGAAAATTAGTCTCTATATCAAATATCTTTAGTAAGAACTTACTAACAATATATTTCACTCAATTTGAATTAATAATTCGAATCATTCCAACTTTGAACAGTCTTCATCTAAGTTTCAAACATTTGATTCTATCTGAATTCCTTTTTGTCAAAACTAAATGAAAAACAAAAACAAAAAAAAATGCAAATGAGACTAAAATTAACCTGCAGCGTGGGTCATTCATTTTATGTCTTTTGGCGTTTCACGTTCAATATTTGTGAATGTATATCAACTTAAAGAAGCAAAGTGTCTTTGAAATTACAGGATGTAAATAAAGCAAAGGGTTTTGTTGATTGAGAGTGACTGCAAAGAATTAATAACTGATATTAAATGATTTACAAAATGGAGGAGAGGCAGGAGAAAATCAATTGTTTGCGAGGCAGGAGAAAATTAATTGTTTGCCAATGTTTTAATTAAGAATGACATTCGACAATTTCAACAAGTCAATGAAGGAATAAAATATCCACACTTAATAAGCTTTGTTAAAGTGAAGATACATGACGTACAATCGTCATCTTCTTTATCTTTTTTACTGTGGCGGGCAATGAACATCATTCAAGGATGAGAACAAAAGTTAAAAGCGACCCATTTTTATTTTTTTAAGTGCTCTGCTGAAAAGCCAAAGTTCCTTGGCTAAATTTAGATGTGAAGCAAAGAATAATTAAATAAAAGATAAAAGAATGGAATAAATTGTGTGACTGAAGTTGGTCCAGTCCTCGATGTCTTGTGTCATCTCTACAGAATTGCCCAAAGATTATAAATGTTGAAATACAGAACGGAATACTTGTGATGTCATTTGGTACCTAAAATCCTGAATACTTGAGTGGTTAAAAAGCAAAATTAAATATTAAAATCTACAGAGGAGAATAATAGTTTGCTAAAAGTTCAAGGAGAGAAATTCCTTTCTGCTCATTGAAGAAAATCCAGGAACAATAATGCTGATTCAACCATGTATAATTTAATGTTAATTAAAGTTAAAGCCATCATATTCGTAAATATGCTTGGATTAAAGCTGTTGTGTTGAATATACATATAGTAATCATTGCTCAAGTTTCCGAAATGTGAATCTTTAAATGTTCCATTTCTTCACTTTAATTTCTTGCGAGCATTTCACCAAATACTTGGTATGCATAATCAAAGTTTATTTAACCAGTTTGTAACGTTTGGTTACTGAGAAAGAGTAAAAAGAAAGTTAAGCATTGAAAGAAAATTTTCAGATCAGATGATCATGATCGTTTTCATTACATATTAAGTCTAATTACAAGTCCTTTTATATCAGTCTCTGGAACATTCTACAAGCATCAAAATCATATACTTGAGCTACAAGTAACCGTGCTAACAAACTGTTAACTGAATAACAAATTCATAACAAACTTGCTGCCCAGACTGCCAGATCACCAGTTTAGTTATCTAACAAACTTGACGAACTGAAGCATCTAAAGAATATATTCCAGAGTATGTTCCTTAACATGCATAAATGGTCAATCATACTTGCCAAAAAAATTGATGAACATTCACTTCTAAAGAAGCAAATTAATTGGTTTTCTTGTAAAAATTATAATTAGCCAAAGAAAGTTCATGTGTTTTTTTTTCTTTTAAGATTCAAGACAATTCTTCAATGATGAAATCAGCTTTTATTGATACGTTCGACAAAGATGAAATCAGTTTTTATTGTTATATATGTGTTTTGAAGATGGAGATGATCGCTATGCCAATAAAAAAAAACAGTAATGATATATGCGTTTGGTTGGTCTCTTATGGATTTTGTACACCATTACTACTGGGTTAAAAAAAAAAATTTACTACAAAACAAAAGAAAATTACACGATAAGACAAACTATTTTTGGTCTCTTATGGATTTTGTACTAATTATTATACTAATTTTCAATATTCATAAGAAAATAATTGTAACAAAGACTTAGTGAGAATACGTGATGCCCGTAATGCAAGCACGCGAGGACCCAAATGAGGAATTCCAAAAGTTGGACACTTCCAAATGCAGCGTTTTGAGTCTGGTCTTGAATATTGATTCATCAACAACAGCTATCATTCCATCTTGTTTTTTTTTTAAAAGGCCATAAACTATATATTTTCCATTCATTATATCATAAGAATATTGTTTGAGGAATTAAATAAAGCGATCATGATCTCCTCTAAGTGAAAGTGAGCAAATGGTTGAGCAGGCCACCTCGACCAGGTGTTATGAGGTGGAGCAGATGACCATGTGGTATGAGCTTGAGCAGATTACCTCGACCAGGTGCTATGAGGTTGAGCAGATCGCCTCGACCAGGTGGTATGAGCTTGAGCAGATGACCATGCGGTATGAGCTTGAGCAGATCACCTCGACCAAGTGCTATGAGCTTGAGCAGATCACCTCGACCAGGTGCTATGAGGTGGAGCAGATCACCTCGACCAGGTGATGACCAGGAATCAAGACTCAGTTAAAATAAACCACCACAAAGCTCCTCCGAAAAATCAGAGCACGAATTTGATCAATTAATGGTTATTGTCATGATCTAAGGTCGTGGGTGTGGGGTGTTTATAAAAACCCCGAGAAAACCACGCCAAAAGGGAGGACTTTTTTTTCTCTTGATCTCATTGAGAAATTCTTTCTGGAGACTCTACTTTACTTTTCTGCAAATTATTCAAAAAGCTTTTGGTTTTAAGGCAATGTTTATTAAGCCATATGAGAAATGGCATATTTGGTTTTTCCTGTAAACCCCATAACTGACTTGAGCGTCGGAGGGTTTACGCCGGAAAAACTTCCGGCACCTCTGACCATTCTCTGTAATTTCAGGTACTTATTGATCGTCAGCTTGAAGATTATATGCTCATGAATGTTCTGCTCATAGTCAGAGAATATTCTTGGAGATCAACCAGCAGCTTCCCACCAAACAAATTTAATGCTGATGCAGGGATCTGATATTGAGTCATTAACCAACTGGTTCGGATTTCGTCATCAACATTTGGCGCCGTCTGTGGGGACCGATACGAGAAGCCAATTTTTTTGTCTTTACCAATTTGAATCTGGCCGAATCAGATGTGATTATCAAATTAAGTTGATGCGAATAATTATCGACTAAACAATGCCCATAGGCCAACGACCAAATCCAGGTATTGAAAAATTTATTTATTCAATCGGTAAGTCATCAATGCGGGTTTTCATTTTAATTCACATACTATCTTGATGACTTCGTCTAAAAGGTTTAACGGCTTACAATACGAAATTATGAAAATCAATTTATTCGATTGCACAATTTTGGTTATTGTGATCATAAATCCAATTTGAATATAGGAAATATTCTTTCACGGCCATGCATGACTAGCTCACAAATTCAATTTGCTTAAGCTGTAATTCACGTGCATTATTTATTGCATGCCTCGTAATTGTGAGCACAAGTTCTAAATCCAGTGCTGCTCATGGCATCAGAACTTACAAGATCATGTGCTTATCATTTGAATTTAATTAATCATATACTTGGCATCCAATTTTTGGAATAATATGCTTATCTTCATTACTTGTTTGGCATTTATTTGGCGTTTATGCTTGAGAATATATCTTTGCTCTTTTCGCTTAAGCCATCTTAATTTAGTTATCTTGATTGTGAAATTTTTGGGTAAGTCACCACGAAAATAATTACATAATCACAATATTAATGTTACGTCTACCAAGTATCTGATAAAATGTCTAAATCAGTTTTGTTGTTACTCTACTCACATTTTTGATGAGTTGCAGATCATAAAAATGTGTTGTTGAGCTTACTAAAAGACATCCAAAGTAGGCTGGAGGCAAGGATGACAAATAGAAAGTAAAATAGTAACGGAGACAGAAATTAAAAAAAAAAGAGAATAAATTGACAGTGAAAGCAAGCTCATCAGCTGCAGGGAAAGATTGAAAGTATATCATCATATTAATAGAGCATAGCAAAGTTCATAGTTTGAACGAAAAGCACTCACCAAAGGTCGGAAGCCATGTTTCAAATGGTCGATTACAGGTGCACTCGAACCACGTCCTTAATTACTTTTTATTGTTCAGCTGTTGTAATCTTTAATACTGTTATTGTTGCAATTTGTCTGCTTTATACATGTTAAAACTAATCAGATCAGTTTGCAAATGCGTCCCCTTTTTAGTTAAAAAATTATTCTTAGCTGAATATTCTTTTTATCATCACGCATATATTTAACATCAATGATGCATGCATGAGCCCAAATCTCTTGTCGAGACATGTAACTTTAAATTGATAGTGCATTATGGAATTGATGATCTCAAAATGTTAGGAATTCATTCCACAACGATCCTGGAATATCAGGAGTAAATTCTGCAGTCATATGGGAATGTGAGGAATTAGTACTTGATTTTACAACATGATAACATAACAAATCATGTATAAAATAGATACATAGATATTTTATTAATTTAAGAATTGGACATGCTTTCTTAAGTATTCAATCCCAAATTTTACATGGGAATAATATTAGAAAGTCATATTTATGAGTGCAATGATTTTTAATGATCATGGAGCAGCTAGTTTGTAGTATTATGGCCAATTCAGATTTGGCTCAGATCGCTAGACAAGTTTTTCAAATTCTTTTACAGAACAGATCCATATTCAAGGATTTGAATAAAAAACCTCAAATGAGAGCACATTGGCGGCACAGGTTTGCAGGAATCAGACAACTCATTTTCGTCTGAAGAATATGCAGGGAATTCTGTTATGCAATTTCAGTACAAAATGTCAATTTTGATACATTTACGAATGAGGCAAGCTATGCACCTGGAAGGAGACATTGATGCAAAAAGTTGCATCCTAATCAGGTCAGAAATTTTAACAAATTTATGTCTTGATGTCTACATGAAAACATGCATTTGCAGCCTTTATTTGCGAGCATAGTATTTACCTACTAGTAATTTATCAAATGAGGATAGTTTGTACATGTCAAACTGATAGAGCTCATATTAAAGCTAGTGATATAACTCAATCAACTTGATACCTTGAAAGTTGCTCAATATGAGAATAATTTATGAAAGGACGAGCAGCTAAAGTCTACTAAATTTTTTAAGGCAAGCAAGTGCCTATTCCTGCTCGGTCGTCTAAAGGACCAGCAGCTAAAGTCTATTAAATTTTTTAAGGCAAGCAAGTGCCTATTCCTTCTCGGTCACCGAAAAGACCAGCAGGCAGACTACAAGTTTTACTAAGGCAAACATGTGCTTATTCCTGCTCGATCGTCTAAAGGACCAGCAGCTAAAGTCTATTAAATTTTTTAAGGCAAGCAAGTGCCTATTCCTGCTCGGTCACCGAAAAGACCAGCAGGCAGACTACAAGTTTTACTAAGGCAAACATGTGCCTATTCCTGCTCGGTCGTCTAAAGGACCAGCAGCTAAAGTCTATTAAATTTTTTAAGGCAAGCAAGTGCCTATTCCTGCTCGGTTGTCTAAAGGACGAGCAGCTAAAGTCTACTAAAGTTTTTAAGGCAAACATGTGCCTATTCCTGCTCGGTCGTCTAAAGGACCAGCAGCTAAAGTCTATTAAATTTTTTAAGGCAAGCAAGTGCCTATTCCTGCTCGGTCACCGAAAAGACCAGCAGGCAGACTACAAGTTTTACTAAGGCAAACATGTGCCTATTCCTGCTCGGTCGTCTAAAGGACCAGCAGCTAAAGTCTATTAAATTTGTTAAGGCAAACATGTGCCTATTCCTGCTCGGTCGTCTAAAGGACCAGCAGCTAAAAGTCTATTAAATTTGTTAAGGCAAGCAAGTGCCTATTCCTGCTCGGTTGTCTAAAGGACCAGCAGCTAAAGTCTACTAAAGTTTTTAAGGCAAGCAAGTGCCTATTCCTGCTCGGTCTCCTAAAGGACCAACAGGCGAATTCTACAAAATTTACTAAGGCAAACATGTGCCTATTCCTGCTCGGTCGCCTAAAGAACCAGCAGGCGAATTCTATAAAATTTTACTAAGGCAAACATAGGCCAATTCTTGCTCGGTCTCCTAAAGGACCAACAGGCGAATTCTACAAAATTTTACTAAGGCAAACATGTGCCTATTCCTGCTCGGTCGCCTAAAGGACCAGCAGGCGAATTCTATAAAATTTTACTAAGGCAAACATGGGCCAATTCCTGCTCGGTCGTTTGAAGGACCAACAGCCATATCTTGCAAAATTTGCTAAGGTAAAGATTTGCCCAAACCTGCTCAGTTGTGTGAGGACGATTGGGCAAAATTCGCAAAAAATATTCCTAAGACATAGGTTTGCCAAAATTATAAACTTTATAGTTTCCAATGTTGATTTGTTTTACTCTCAACACTAGAAACTGGGGGACTGGTGTTTGAGGAATTAAATAAAGCGATCATGATCTCCTCTAAGTGAAAGTGAGCAAATGGTTGAGCAGGCCACCTCGACCAGGTGTTATGAGGTGGAGCAGATGACCATGTGGTATGAGCTTGAGCAGATTACCTCGACCAGGTGCTATGAGGTTGAGCAGATCGCCTCGACCAGGTGGTATGAGCTTGAGCAGATGACCATGCGGTATGAGCTTGAGCAGATCACCTCGACCAAGTGCTATGAGCTTGAGCAGATCACCTCGACCAGGTGCTATGAGGTGGAGCAGATCACCTCGACCAGGTGCTATGAGGTGGAGCAGATCACCTCGACCAGGTGATGACCAGGAATCAAGACTCAGTTAAAATAAACCACCACAAAGCTCCTCCGAAAAATCAGAGCACGAATTTGATCAATTAATGGTTATTGTCACGATCTAAGGTCGTGGGTGTGGGGTGTTTATAAAAACCCCGAGAAAACCACGCCAAAAGGGAGGACTTTTTTTTCTCTTGATCTCATTGAGAAATTCTTTCTGGAGACTCTACTTTACTTTTCTACAAATTATTCAAAAAGCTTTTGGTTTTAAGGCAATGTTTATTAAGCCATATGAGAAATGGCATATTTAGTTTTTCCTGTAAACCCCATAACTGACTTGAGCGTCGGAGGGTTTACGCCGGAAAAACTTCCGGCACCTCTGACCATTCTCTGTAATTTCAGGTACTTATTGATCGTCAGCTTGAAGATTATATGCTCATGAATGTTCTGCTCATAGTCAGAGAATATTCTTGGAGATCAACCAGCAGCTTCCCACCAAACAAATTTAATGCTGATGCAAGGATCTGATATTGAGTCATTAACCAACTGGTTCGGATTTCGGCATCAACAAATACAATGATTTACAATATCAAATTCAAGTGACAATCAATAAAAAACTGAAGTCAATGTATACGAAACACCAAAACAATGAAATTGTTACAGTTTGACAAAATAAAAATTTGTACAAATTAAACAATTTGAAAATACATTTCAACGAATATCTCTTGATCAATTGGTAAATTAACAAATATCTGCCGATGTTTTAAGACTGTTGTTGTATGGTTTTATTAAGGTCACACTCCCAAGTCGAATGTCCTCTATCAACCCTGTTCAGTGTTACTTTGTGCAATTTGGGTGTGCTAAATTATCCTCCACAGAAAATCTTCATATTGGGGGCAACCATTCATCACCAATCTCAGATTCACGAGCAGGTTCTCCTTGTAGCCCTTCTAACCGAGCATAACAACGCCTTGTAAGACTTTTTCTTCATAGACTCCTGCGTACACAGAAATCGGTCACTGACTAATTTTGTGATGTCAGTTGGTACCTAAAATCCTGAATATTTGAGTGGTTAAAAAACAAAATTTAATTCTAAATTCTACAAAGGAGAATAATAGTTTGCTAAAAGTTCAAGGAGAGAAATTCCTTTCCTCTCATTGAAGAAAATCCAGGAACAACAATGCTGATTCAACCATGTATAATTTAATGATAATTAAAGCCATCATATTAGTAAATATGTTTCGATTAAAGCTGTTGTGTTGAATGTATATATAATAATCATTGGTAAGGTTTCCGAAATGTGAATCTTTAAATGTTCCATTTCTTCACTCTGAGGAAAAGTTAAACGTGGAAGACGAAGCAATGGCATAGCAGTGTTTAATTTCTTGCGAGCATTTCACCAAATACTTGGTACGCATAATCAAAGTATATTTAACCTGTCTGTGGCACGAATTGCTAATTTTCTGCACAATTAATCAAATCCACTACAAAGTACAAAATATGTGATTGCATTTGTTTTGTTATATATGTGTTTTGAAAATGGAGATGAACGCTATGCCAATTTAAAAAAAAACAGTAATGATATACTTACTACAATTAATATTGCAGTTAGTAGTTAGTAGACCATTACTACTGGGTTAAAAAAAAAAATTTACTACAAAACAAAAGAAAATTACACGACAAGACGAATTATTTTTGGTCTCTTATAGATTTTGTACTAATTATTATACTAATTTTCAATATTCATGAGAAAATAATGTACAACAATGAAGAGACCAAGCAGAGGTAAAAAGTTATTTTATTTTTTTAATAAAAGTAAAACATTTAGCTCAGATTTATTTTGGTATTTGGAAGGATGTACAAAGCAAAAAATAATATGATAAAGTGCAAAAAACAAACCACACCCTCCATGATAATATAATGAGTTGAGCTATTTTTTTTAAATCTAGTTAAAAAATTAGCTTAATTGTAAATAAAGTGAAAAGAGTTAGGATGATTGTCAATATTAAAATTTAAAATTTAATCTTGACCACTCATTTGACTAGAAGAGATTGAGAGAAGATCTTTACCCCATGAATAAACACAAGATGTATCAAAGAGATACGTTTGGTAGAGTCAGGGAAGCTGCAAAACTGCTTTTACCCGCCCCTTTTTAACGAACTTAATTGACCTTTGACTTGGTCAGAATACGTGGTGCACGTGATGCAAACACGTGAGGACCCAAATGAGGAACTCCAAAAGCAAACGCAGCGTTTTTTTTTTTTTTGGGTCTTGAATATTGATTCATCAACAACAAATATCATGCCGACTTGGGGGGGGGGGGGGGGGAAGAAAAAAAACACTATAAACTATATCTTTTCCATTCATTATATCAGAAGAATACAATGATTAACAATATCAAATTCAAGTGACAATCAATAAAAATTGAAGCCAATATATACACAAAACTAAAACAATGAAATTGTTACAGTTTGACAAAATAAAATATTATACAAATTAAACAAACTGAAAAAAAAGAAAAACAGAAATTGTACATTTCAATCAATAGCTCTTAATTAATAGTTAGTAAATTAACGAATATGTACCTTTTGTTTTAAGACTTCTTTTGTATGGCTTATTGAGGTCACACTCCCACGTCCAATGTCCTTTAGGCTTTATCAACGCAGTTCAAGGTTATTTTGTCCAATTTGGGTTTTTGTTCAATTCTCCTCCACAGAAATCTTCACAATGGGCCTGGGGCAACCATCCATCACTAATCTTTCCAAAGATGGGAATTTGAAGGCATAATTGCCATAGCAGAAGCTTGTCAGACTTTTTAAGTCTAAAACACACTTACATTCATTCAGATTAAAATAGGAGTTATACATCTGAAGGCTAAAAGCACAGAAACAGAACAACTAATAACACAGAAACAGAACCTCAGATACAAGAAGTGGAACACTGAACAATTGACTAGTTAGGAAGCAAACTGACATTGAGAGATTAAACACAAGTGATGTGACTACAACAATCTGGGGTAGAAAAAAGTTAAAAAAGAAAAAGAAAATTACAAGAATCAGTACAGAACAGAACAAAACAGAGACAACAGCAGGACGATTAGATAGGGAGCAGAGCAATTCTAAATAACAAGCTGGAGATCAAAGGATGCCAAGTGCTGTTGAGATTAAAAGATTGAAAGCTCAAAAGAGTTTATGGCAAAAACTGCAAAACAAACAGCGCAATAGCGAGCACAATAAACAGGAGCGAATTGTAATTGAGGTCAAAGGATGTAAACAAGGGAAGGACTTTGTTGATTGTAATGAATGGATGATACTAAACGACGATGGTTTTTGCCAAAAGTTTTAAGAATGACATTCCACAAATTCAAGAAGTCAATAAAGCAACGAAAGTTGAAAGTGACCCATTTTGTTTTTCGATGTGTTGTGCTATAATTGCATATCTCTAGGAGCTGGAGCTGCTCAAAGCTTCTGATCGCAGAAGCTGAAAATATATATTTCAATTTTTGAATCAATCGTTTTAGACTTTGACAGCGAGAAAACATATCTGGAAGTTGATTATCCCAAATCTTTTCAACATTAATTTTGTACAGCTCCATCTTGGGCAAGAGAAGCAGAAAATAAAGTGGATAAATTGCTTCTCATGAAAGTGCTCTACACAATGTTGATTTGGGAGTACCAAGTACCTGCTCTGTTTGGCATTTCACATTCAGTATTTGTGAATGTGCAAAGACAATCTATTGAGTCTGAGAATTTATTTATTTTTAACCAAATGTATTAATATTAATCAACGTTGTTAGAACTCATAACCTCTTATATCAACTTGGAACCATAAACTTAGATATCTAAGTCTAACATGATTGATCTACTTCAAGCCCGAAGTTTTTTTTTTTAAAAAAAAAACTTAGATATCTATAACCTGATTGATCTACTTCAAGCCCGAAGTTTGTTACAACATACGGTGTATGAGTGTGGCGTTTTAGTTTTCTCAAACTTTAAGAAAGTTCAGAATCTTGAACTAGATGAGCACTCCATCATGCATGCTCCAATAAATTCCTATCAACAAATCTTTTTATTTCAAGTCTGTATCATAAGGATTGTATTTAATCAAATGCAAAATAATATAACATCTAATAATTTTTTTAATTTTTAGTTCATACTTATAACAATAATGTTCACATTTAATAGGTGAAAGAAATATATTAGTTTTTAAGTGTTAATTTTTAACTCTTATATTCTAAATCATTATTTATATAAAAAAAATCGCTGGAAAAAAATTAATCATTTTTCAATATATATATATATGTGTTGATGCTGAAATCTGCTCGCCTTTTGGCCGACCAGATTCTTTCACCAACGCTTGTGTTATCTACTGTTGCTCGTTCACTAAGATTGGAATCGTCCTCCTTTTCTCTCAATAAGCCTGCGCTCATAAAAAACGGATCAGAGACGCCGGTGGTTATGCCGGCGTAAACCCTCCGATGCCTAAGTTAGCTCAAGGTGTTTACGGGAAAACAGTGCAATTTTGATCTCAAAATGGTTTCTAAATTACTCGGCTTTGTAAGAAAATGGCCTGATTGCAATTTGGCAGCGTTTTCCCTCTCTCAATTTTTCTGTCCCCTTTCTTCATCGATTTCTTCTTCTTTTATAGCTGCTGTTTGTCCCACGTTTTCCGTTTACCCTCTATCCCCCCTTTTCTCGGGTTGTGGCAGCCCCTCATGGGGCTCTCCCTGTTGTATTGTGGCAATCGTGGGATCTTATGTGTCCTTCAACGGTTCCGGGAAAGGCGCAGCAACCGCGATTCTGTGGGATCGTGTTCCCGCTTTTCTGGGGATGAGTGTCGGCTCGGTATATACCTCTGGTCGGTATGTTTCCCTGGTTGTATTCATCTCTGGTCGGCTCATGTTAGGCCCCGTGTTTTGCTCATATCACTTTGGTTGAAGCGATCCCTGCCGGGGCGAGAATGGCAGCATGGCCGACCTGGTACTTTTATGTACTCAACACCAGTCCCCCAGTTTCTGGTCTGGCGAGTGAAATGAGTGAAGAGTAGAAACTGATGGTCAAATCTCGCCAACCCGGGGAACTTCTCATCTGGTCTTTTGTTTGCTGGGGCGGACCTGAGGTACCACTTTTCTTCTGGGGAGATTCTGACCTGAGCATGGGCCTAAATGAGCATGTCCATTGTATATCTGGGCTTACATCTACTCTGGCCTCTTGCAACGGTTAGTGACGTGACATCTCCAGACTCTTCGTATTTGAAATTTGAAACGATGGCTATCTGTCCTCGATATTCGGTGAGTGAGCTGGCATCCCCCTCACTTAAATGCTTTCATTTTCCCCTTTTCATTTCAAATCCCTAGGTTTGTATCCTCATCGTTTGGTTATTCATCTCCCCGTCGTTACTTAACCCCCTCTCTGAACTTTGCTTACACTTCTCGTGTCTGGCGTATCCACTTGCTGGATTTTTTCTCTATCACGGCCGCGCTATCAGTGACAGTTCAATCCAGGTATTGCTTTTAACTTCTCCTCTGGTTGTTGTTGATTGGGTTCTGTGTTGCCCTCTTTGTGTCCATATACTCGAGTTTTCTCTGTTCTCTTTTGGGATTCCGATATGTCAAACCGGAGAAGAAAGTTGATTGCTGATGAGAGTGATGAAGAATCGGAGAGTTCAGGCCTCAACGTGCCAGTACCCACCGATTTCTTAGGTCCCTCCAGTAGTGTAGGTCCCTTTCATGGTAAGGATACCCTTGAGTACCCTCGACCCTTAGCTGTTTCTCCCTCCATCGAGTTAGAGCTTGTAGGTAATAGAGGCGGACCTGCGTCGGGCTCTGGTGAGAATCACAGCTACGGTGGGGCTGGGGTTCCTGAGGGAGCTGATGATGGTGAGGGGAGTAGTTCTGGACCGAGCAGACCCCCTCAGATAAGGCACCTTGGTCATAGGGTAGAGGCGGATTCTTACCCTATTGACTTCACAGCTTGTGCTACCACCCAAACTGATTTGTTCAAGCTGAGGAATCTTTACAACATTCCTGCGGAGGTTCTCCTGGTAATTCCTGGGAAAGGTGACGTTCCTAGTCGGCCTCCACGGGGGTATGTGACAATGCACCTGGAGAGCTTCAAACTAGGAGCTCGGCTGCCCCTTCAACGCTACTTTGCTAAGATACTGGGTGGTATGCACCTGGCCCCAGGTCAGCTACATCCCAACGGGTGGAGGGTTCTCTCGGCTATGTATGTGTTGTGGCAGAGATGTGGATCAGAGGAGCCCTCCCTTGTTGAAGTGAAACATCTATACCAGCTGAGGAGTAGCCCGAGGGAAGCAGGCTGGTATTATTTCATGTCGAGCTCTGCGAAGAGGAAACCAATCACCGGCTTCCCCTCCTCGTGCAAAAATTGGAAGAACAAATTCTTCTTTGCTGGGGGGAATTGGTGTCCAGCAGCTCACTCGCTGGATGGTGATATTTACCTTCCAACGAATTTTGTCACCCCAGGTCGCCCATTATTTTTTGCCTATGCTCTTTCTTGTCTTGTTACTTATTGGGCTCTTTAACCTTGTTTGTTTTTTCAGAGTCGTGGGGTTTGATTAAGGGGCTCGAAGACCGACCTTTGCTTCAGGTGGAAACTACTCTGGTGAACGCGTCTACTTGTCAAGACCTCCTGTCATCAACAAGCTTGGTCGGTTCGGGCTTAGTGGACATAGCCGCTGGAATGGATAACAAGATCCTTAACGCAATGAGCAGGAAGCGTGGTCGGGCTCCAAGCAGCTCCAGCAACCCTCCTCCTCCTCCGAAGAAAACCAGCGTAGGCCCATCCAAGGCTCCTGTTCCTGCTCTGCCCCCTCCCCCGCCCCGTAAGAGTGGTGGGGAGAGAGCTTCTGACAAGAGTCCCGAGGTCAGTCTCCAGTTTGGGGACCGATCTTCCTCTCTGCCATCTCGGGAACAAGGCGACTACCTGAGCTCGTATCAGAAGGATTACAAAAGATCGGTGGGGCCCAAGATGGTGAAGGACATTGAGAGTATGGACCTATCAGAGTTGGCTGCTTCTGTTCAGAGAGTATCCTTCAGGCTGGCCACCATGGTTTCGTGTTACAAGGCCGGGGCCGCGCGCCATGAGAGGAAACTTCAAGCTGACAATCAGGAGCTGAAGAAGAAAGCTGACTCTGCTGATCGTTCCAAGGAGAAGCTGGCCGAATTGAACCAGCAGATGTCGGAGCTGGCGGAGAAGGTTGCGGTTGCTGAGTCCACCTCCTCCAAACTTGAGGACGAGTTGGGTGGCCTGAAGTCTGACCTTCAAGTTGCTCAAAGTGAAAGGGATACTTTGAGGACCGCCCTTGAGGGGGAAATCAAGTCTCTGGGTGAGCAGCTGGCTCAGGAGAGAGGCAAATCCGCTGATGTGGACGATCGGCTAGATGCCGAGTACAACTCCGGGGTTGCTTTCTCCTACAAGTGCATCATGTCTGTGCTGAAGGACGAATATCCCGAGCTGGATATGAGCAATCTGGAAGCTGGAGTGGAAAGGTTCATGGC
The DNA here is from genome assembly GCA_004802465.1 of Citrus hindsii. Classification (NCBI taxonomy): domain Eukaryota; kingdom Viridiplantae; phylum Streptophyta; class Magnoliopsida; order Sapindales; family Rutaceae; genus Citrus; species Citrus hindsii. The sequence continues at coordinate 94,694 of QWBT01000565.1, read as the reverse complement.
TGAGGCCGGCCAGGGAGATAAGGAGCAGGGTGAGCAGGATCAGGTGGAGGCTCCTTTGGATAGGTCGCAGGAGGGGGAAGCTGGGGGACGTGCTTTCGAAGCAGGTCAAGGGTCCGCGCCTCCTCCTCCTGGTAATGCTGATCTCCCACCTCCAGAGATTGTTGACCCTTTACCTCCCGAGGTCGTTGATCTTTCAGCTGCTGGGGCCACGGAATCTCATACTCTTTAGGCCTACTTTTGTATAAACTGTTGAGTTGTATTTGTTTGATAAATATTTGAACTTTTATGAGATTTCTAGACACTTTCTATTGGATCTCTTGTCTGGTGTTTACTTGCATTTAGCAAAATTTTTCGAGAAATTAGCTGCTGGTCTTTCGTTGACCGAGCAGAAGCAGACACTCGTTTGCCTTAGTAAAGTTTTTGATTAATTAGCTGCTGGTCTTTAGTTGACCTAGCAGAAGCGGGCGCTAACTTGATTTTATAGATTAGCTGCTGGTCTTTCGTTTGACCGAGCAGAGACAGGCACTTGCTTGCCTTAGTGAAATTTTCGAGAAATTAGCTTCTGGTCTTCCGTTGACCTAGCAGAAGCGGGCGCTAACTTGATTTTATAGATTAGCTGCTGGTCTTTCGTTTGACCGAGCAGAGACAGGCACTTGCTTGCCTTAGTGAAATTTTCGAGAAATTAGCTGCTGGTCTTCCGTTGACCGAGCAGAGGCAGGCACTTACTTGCTTTAGTAGATTAGCTGCTGGTCCTTTGCTGACCGAACAGAGGCAGGCATTTTCTTGCCTTAGTAGGTTAGCTGCTGGTCCTTTGCTGACCGAGCAGAGGCAGGCATTTTATTGCCTTAGTAGGTTAGCTGCTGGTCCTTTACTGACCGAGCAGAGGCAGGCATTTTCTTGCCTTAGTAGATTTTCGAAGCTTAGCTGCTGGTCTTTCGTTGACCGAGCAGAAACAGGCACTTTGTTGCCTTCGTAGAATTTTCGTAGCTTTAGCTGTTGGTCTTTCGTTGACCGAGCAGAAACAGGCACTTGCTTGCCTTAGCGAAACTTTCGAGAATTTAGCTGCTGGTCTTCGTTGACCGAGCAGATGCAGGCACTTACTTGCCTTAGTAACATCTTCATAAATTTAGCTGCTGGCCTTTCGTTGACCGAGCAGATGCAGGCACTTACTTGCCTTAGTAACATCTTCATAAATTTAGCTGCTGGCCTTTCGTTGACCGAGCAGAAGCAGGCACTAATTTGCCTTAGTAAAATTTACAAAAAATTAGCTGCTGGTCTTTCGTTTGACCGAGCAGAGACAGGCACTAATTTGCCTTAGTAAGGATTTTTATTGGTCTTGTTAGCAGGGGACTTCATGCTGAATTCATCTTTATTGAAATTTGAAAGTATTACAAAGACACAGAATATATGCATGTGCAACAGGCCATCATGCGTTAAACAGAAATAACTTGTTAGAGCGAGAATTCAGTAGGGCATTTTGCTTACTGGAAATATTTCTTCAAGTGCTCGGCGTTCCACGACCTTTTCACGTCTCGCCCATCCTGGTGTGCTAGCTTATAAGCTCCTGGTCCAGTGGTTCGTATCACCCTGTACGGGCCTTCCCATTTTGGGCCAAGGGCGCCATGGTTAGGATCCCTGGTGTTTTGGTTCACCTTCCTAAGTACCCAATCTCCTGCTCGGAATTGCCTCACGCGTACGTTCTTATTGTAATAACGCATCATCCTTTGCTGACACTGGGCCGCTTTCTGCGAAGCCCCTGCCCTCTTCTCCTCAAGCAGGTCCAGGCTTAAGCAGATCTGCTCGTCATTCTGCTCCTCGTTGAAATATTCCGTTCGATGCGTCCCCACTCCAATTTCTGCTGGGACTACCGCCTCATGACCAAAAGCTAAGGCGAACGGAGTTTCCCCTGTGGCGGTCTTGTGAGTTGTCCGATAGGCCCATAACACTCCTGGTAATTCGTCAACCCAAGCCCCCTTCTTCTCTCCCAGTCTAGTTTTTAGGAGCTTCTTTATCACTTTGTTGGCTGCTTCCACTTGTCCGTTTGCCTGGGGGTGTGCGGGGGTGCAGAATTTCAGGTCCACCCCCAAATTTTGGCAAAATTCCCTGAAGTTGCCGTTGTCAAACTGTCTCCCATTGTCTGTAATGATGGCATAGGGGATCCCGTACCTGCAGATGATGTTTCTCCAAATAAATTCTGTTGTCTTTCTCTCCGTGATTTGGCTGAGGACTCCCACTTCTACCCACTTGGTGAAGTAGTCTATTGCCACAATTGCATGTGTCGCCGCTCCTCGGCCCTTAGGTAACGGACCAATCAAGTCAATTCCCCATTGAGCGAAAGGCCACGGGGATGTCATAGTGGTCAGCTTTTCTGGGGGTTGTGCAGGAACCTCAGAGAAGCTTTGGCAGGTTTTGCAGTTCTTTGCCATCCTTTTCGCATCCTGGTGCATGGTTGGCCAGAAGTATCCTTGCCGAAGTGCCTTGAAGGCTAAAGTTCTTGCCCCCGAATGATTGCCACATATTCTTTCATGAATCTCCCTCAGTACATAATCCGCCTCCTCCTCATCCACACATCTCAAAAGGGGCAAGGTGAACCCTCGGCGATACAACACTTCATCTAGTAGCGTGTACCTCGCTGCTCGGCATTTTAACTTTCTTGCTTGCCTTTTGTCCTCTGGTAGAACTCCGTCGCGGATATACGCGCGAATCAGGTCCATCCAGGATTCTCCAGTGCTTACTCTCATCACCTCCACTTCCTCTCCTATACTCGGCGAGGTCCTTACCTCTAGTGGGACCGACTTAGGTAATTTCGGATCTGCAATTGCAGCCATCCTAGCCAACATATCCGCTCGGTAATTCTCATTCCTGGATATCTGCTTTACCTCCACTTCTTGGAAGAGCCCGACCATCTGCTTCGCCTTTTTCAAATAAAGACCCATCTTCTCTCCCCTTGCTTGGAACTGATCGTTGAGCTGATTACATACCAACTGGGAATCTGCTCGAATTTCTATCCTCTCTGCTCTTAAAGCGTGGGCAAGTCCGAGCCCGGTTATAAAGGCTTCATATTCAGCTTGGTTGTTTGTGAGCTGAAATTCGAACTTCACTGCATATGCTATTTCGGTCCCTTCTGGGCTCCGTATTACAACTCCCGCTCCGGATCCTTGCTCACTACATGATCCGTCAACCATTATCAGCCACACCCCCTCTGCTTTCCCCTGCTCTATTGGTTGCTCCTCCCGAACTTCTTCCCCTGGCTCCGCTCGGTCAACCATAAATTCTGCCAGTGCTTGGGCTTTGATTGCTCCTCGGGGTTTGTAGGATATGTCAAATTCGCTTAACTCCACGGACCATTTCACTAACCGACCAGATGCATCTGGTTTTTGAAGCGTTTGACGAAGGGGCTGGTCAGTCATCACAACAATCTGGTGGGCCTGAAAATATGGCCGGAGTTTTCGTGCTGCCGTTATTAGTGCCAACGCCCATCTCTCCAGCAATGGATATCTGGTTTCCGCGTCTACCAGAGCCTTGCTTGTGTAGTATACCGGGTGTTGCTTTCTTTCTTCTTCCCTGACCAGAACCGAGCTGGTAGCCCATTTAGAGATTGCTAAGTACAGAAACAGTTGGTCACCCGCTCTCGGAGTTGACAGCAACGGGGCGCGGGTCAGATATTCCTTCAGCTGCCCAAATGCCTCCTCGCACTCTGATGTCCACTCCATTTTTCTCCCTTTCTTTATGGTTTGGAAAAAGGGGTGGCATTTGTCTGTGGCCCTTGAGATGAATCGGTTCAGTGCTGCCAACTTCCCTGTAAGGCTCTGTACCTCCTTAACTGTCCGTGGAGACCTCATCTCCGTAGCCGCCCGTATTTTTTCTGGGTTGGCCTCAATCCCTCGGTGGCTCACCAGAAATCCCAGAAATTTGCCTGAGCTGACCCCAAATGCACATTTCTCTGGGTTTAGCTTCATTCCATACTTCCTCAGAAGTTCGAAGGTTTCTTCAAGGTGCTTCACATGATCCCTTGGTTCTTTGGACTTTGTGATCATATCGTCCACATATACCTCCATTGTGTGACCGATCAAGGGCTTGAAGATCTGGTTCACCAACCTTTGATAGGTAGCACCCGCATTTTTTAAGCCGAAAGGCATCACCCTGTAGCAAAACAAACCCATGTTAGTTATAAAAGTGGTGTTCTCCTCATCCTGCTCGTCCATGGGTATCTGGTTGTATCCTGAAAAGGCATCCATGAAGCTGAGCAGACTGTGACCCGCTGTGGAGTCCACTAACTGATCTATCTTTGGTAAGGGAAAACTGTCTTTCGGGCATGCCTTGTTAAGGTCTGTGAAATCTACACACATTCTCCATTTCCCGTTAGCCTTCTTTACCAGTACTACATTGGAAATCCACTCCGGGTATTTGGCCTCCCTTATAAATCCTGCTTTCAACAATTTCTCCACCTCGGCATTTATGGCCTCATACATTTCCTGGTTAAAGCACCTCCTCTTCTGCCTCACCGGCCTCGCCCCTTTCTTGATTGCCAGCTTGTGGCAAGCTACCCCGCGATCGATTCCTGACATGTCCTCGTGAGACCAGGCGAATATATCTGCATGGGACTGTAGGCATTTTACCAGCTCTCCTTTTACTGCCCCGACCAATCCTGATCCAATCCTAACCACTCTGCTCGGGTCACTCATGCTTACAACAACTTCTTCCAGCTTCTCAGCCGGTTCCTGGCGACCATTTTTTGAATCCCCTCGGTTATCTAGAGAGGTAACCTGCAGCGTTTCCTTGGCCGCTGTAGCATAGCAGCTCCTGGCCATTCTCTGGTCGCCCTTTACTACGCCCACGATTCCATTTATTCTGTACTTCAGCGCCAGATAATGCGTGGACATTACACATTGACTTATCCTCATGAACGGTCTCCCCAATATCATCTGGTAAGGACTTCTTTCCTCTACCACGACAAAGTCCAACATCATCGTTCTTTCAAATGGCTTTGTCCCCACAGTAATCGGGAGTTCAATGACCCCCATGGGAGTTAACCGTCCCCCTCCAAATCCCTTCAAGGATGTATTCGTCCGCTCCAGCTTCAAGTCTGAAATCCCCATATCATCTAGGGCCGACTTAAACAGAATATCGACTGAGCTGCCCGTGTCCACCAATATTCGCCTCAACTCTGTACTAGCTACTAATGCTTTAATCACCAGTGCATCCTCATGGGGATACAAAATGCCCTCCTCGTCATCCTCCGTCCACATAATGGGAACTTGCCGCGCTCTTGCCTTCTTGGCTGCTGGCAAATTTAGAAGCACCTCTTTGCCAGTCATGGCGTATCTCCCATAGTTCTTCCGTGCTCTATTCGAATCCCCGGCCAATGTCGGCCCTCCTGCTATCACACGGATGGTCGGCTGTTCACGTTCCAGACCCCTCTCAACTCCTTCATCCCGTGTATACTCTGACTCAATAACAGGGGACATTCCGTCTACATACTCATCCAAGTACCGGTTCCTTACTAAGTCTTCCACCTGAATCTTCAGGTCACGACACTGGCTGATAGTGTGGCCGTGAGTGTCGTGGAATTTGCAGAATCTGCTCTTATCCCGTCGATGAGCCGGTTTTGTTATTGGGGCTGGAGGGTATAGCAGGCCTCGTCCCTCGATCCTCTCATATAATTCCTCCATAGAGATTTTTAACGGAGTGTACTGTCTATAGGCCGAGCTCTGGTCTACCAGCTGAACTGCTCGGCTATCATGGATGTCACCTCGAGCTATCCCAGTCTCTAACTGATCTGGTCGACTAGCCCTGGAATTGGTTGCATGTAATGTTCTGGGAGTGTTGTGATAGGGGTGGGCAGCCATCTGCCGGAATTCTCGTTGCCGCTCTGGGATCGGGGGTCGTGGAGGTTGAGCCCGGCTGTGTTGGAACTGTGGTGCTCTTGGAGCTATAGGGTAAGGGCGGGACCGAGCTGATATTCCGCCCATCCCTGAAGATTCTCCAGTTCGCTTTCCCAACCCGCTCCCTTTCGGGGCTTTCCGCTCCTTTCGCCTCAGCTCCTCCAGCTGTTCACTTTTTATTCTTGCTGATTTCTCCTCTTCGATTTCTATATCTCGTCTCGCCGCTCATACCCCGACGAGTAATTCTGTACGAGGGGGCTTCTTAAGTTATACCACAGTCGGCCGATTCTTACACCTTCTTTTAATCCCCTCAACGCCTGCGGGTGATTAAAAGCTCCCAAATCCAGCACGGCTCGGTGGTATCATTTTACAAAATCTCGAAGGGATTCATGCTCCTCCTGCTTCATCCCCATTAATTCCATCATGTCATCCTCTGGGGCCACTGCCCCTCGGAACTGCTCGGCCAACTCCTGGCACATCTGCTCATACCCCTTTATACTTCCTCGGGGTAGCTTGCGGTACCATTCTCGTGCTCGTCCCTCTAGCGTCAACGGGAACACCCTGCACCTCTGAGCTGGTGTCAGCCCCTGCACACCCGTCATGTCGTTGAAACGCTCAATGTGCACTAACGGGTCACTTCGCCCGGAATATTTGAGGTCGGGGAATCGGAAATCTCTTGGGATTATGGTACTCATGATCTCAGTTGACAACGGAGACTCTTCATCTAGCATTATCCTCCAGCTCGGGGGCTTTCTCTTGCCCTGCATCTCCTCTATCACCTGCGCCAATCTGCGCACCTCCCCCTCCAATTCCATAGCACGATCAGGATCACGTGCAGCTATCTGGTCTCGCTCCTGCTCGACGTTTTGCAACCGCTGTCTGAGCTCTCCTTCATCAACACTGGCCCCTCGGCCATTAATTTCCAGTATCCGTCCGGGGCGAGGTTGGTCTCTCCCTTCATCCATGTGTGCCCCCGGGACCCGACCAGTACTTCTATGGGGATGCATCCCATTAGGTTGATCTGCGGGCGGTGGGATTTCCTCGACTCTACGCCCCCGGATGCTGGGTTCTGCTCCAACTTCAACTCTCCCCACGGGGGCTTCACAATCCCTTCTTCGCTCGTCCCTCAGCTCAAACAATATGGCTGTGAGAGTCTCCATCTGCTTCTCCATCCGCTCCAATCGATCTTGCATCACCCTCTCTCGGGCTTCATTTGCAATTTCCCGAAGAGTGATTGTCTCCCCAGCTTCGTTATCCTCCCTCAAGGTGTCCTTCCTTGACAAATCCATGTTCAATCGTTTGCTGTTTTTCCGATAACTACTAATTCGGTGGTAGCTTTTTATTCAGATCCCCACAGACGGCGCCAAAATGTTGATGCTGAAATCTGCTCGCCTTTTGGCCGACCAGATTCTTTCACCAACGCTTGTGTTATCTACTGTTGCTCGTTCACTAAGAAAGGAATCGTCCTCCTTTCTCTCAATAAGCCTGCGCTCACAAAAAACGGATCAGAGACGCCGGTGGTTTTGCCGGCGTAAACCCTCCGATGCCTAAGTTAGCTCAAGGTGTTTACGGGAAAACAGTGCAATTTTGATCTCAAAATGGTTTCTAAATTACTCGGCTTTGTAAGAAAATGGCCTGATTGCAATTTGGCAGCGTTTTCCCTCTCTCAATTTTTCTGTCCCCTTTCTTCATCGATTTCTTCTTCTTTTATAGCTGCTGTTTGTCCCACGTTTTCCGTTTACCCTCTATCCCCCCTTTTCTCGGGTTGTGGCAGCCCCTCATGGGGCTCTCCCTGTTGTATTGTGGCAATCGTGGGATCTTATGTGTCCTTCAACGGTTCCGGGAAAGGCGCAGCAACCGCAATTCTGTGGGATCGTGTTCCCGCTTTTCTGGGGATGAGTGTCGGCTCGGTATATACCTCTGGTCGGTATGTTTCCCTGGTTGTATTCATCTCTGGTCGGCTCATGTTAGGCCCCGTGTTTTGCTCATATCACTTTGGTTGAAGCGATCCCTGCCGGGGCGAGAATGGCAGCATGGCCGACCTGGTACTTTTATGTACTCAACAATATGTAATGGGTATCATTCATGAACGTTGAATTTCCAGAGGAATGAAGCTAATAATGTTCGAATGCTACTCCAATGAATTTCACTACTAAAATATTAAATTATCTTCATGAAAAAATTGCATGATTAGAATTATAACAACCAAATCACTCGAGCATTCCAATGCATTTTAACTCAAGGCACGCACGCACAAGCGTGATTACTGATTCACACATGCATCTTTAATTAATTAACTAAAATATGGTACTTGAAAAGTTTTTAGGGGTGCCTACAAATTGAAATTTTGTAACACAATTAATGCTAAGAAATTAATCTGGCTACCGTATATATCCTGCAACGACATGGATAAAGTACTGTTCCACCATTCAACCTGAAATCATCAAGTGAAAGAAACAAGATCACGAGCGTTGTTTTAAAATCTGAAAGCCGACTCGAAGTAATAACAATAATAACAATTAATAGACCTTACCATTGGTTATCACATTACTGCCCAGTGCATCTTCCTCCTCATTCCCTGCATGCGGCAAACCAGGCTGAGGACCAACCACGCGGCCACACCAGTATGTCTCGAGAATCTTTACTGACTTCTCATGGATCTCGTAGTTATCATGACTTTGCAGATTTTCTATCTTTTCTAATCCCTCAACCTCTTCAACCAATTGGGCATATTGATTAACATCTCCAATGGCTGTGTCCATATTCTTTTCAGCTTCCCCGACCTTCAAAATGTTCTCTAATCCCCTTAAGCAAACAGTGACGATCTTTGGATCAGCACATTGAAGGAGATCACACAATGGTTTTATACATCCCTCTCTCACGAGGTACTTGATTTGCTCATGAGTGCCACGCGAGCTGGCATTCGAAATTGCCCAAGCAGCCTCCTTCTTTATATCAAATTCAGCATTTTGAAGCAGATTGACAAGGGGACAGATTAAGCCAGCATCAATTACCGCCTGAATCTGTTCCCTGTTTCCAGCTGTAATATTTGAAATAGTCCAGCATGCATCCTTCTTAATGCTCTTTTTATGATCATGGATCAACAGGCCCAAAAGGTATGGCAGTGCACCACAGTTAATTATACACTGAGTCTGGAAATCATCTCCCATCACAATATTTCCAACAGCCTGCAGGGCAGGAGAGAGCACTGAGGGTGATGGATCACCAAGGAGCTTCACAAGTTGTGGACAGACACCTGCCTCGATCACAGCTTGAACTTTGTCATTCGTACCATCAGAAACATACGAGAGTGCCCAGCAGGCATCAGTCAAGACCTCTTCATCGTTTGAACGAATAAGCTGTGCAAGCACCGGAAGAGCTGGCCTTATTTGATTAAATGGTGGCTGTGGCTTGCCCCTGCAGAAATTAGACAATGTCCATGTGGCAGTTCTTAGCATTGAAAGCTTAGCATGCTCATTTAACTCTGCCATCAATGGAATCAAAGCCCCTTGACTAAGCACAAGATCACGGCATCTAGGCGAGTCACCAGCAACATTTCCCAATGCCCAAACAGCCTGCTCGCGGACATCATCACTTGGAGAAGCAAGTAGCTTCACAAATATTGGAACAGCACCGTGGTCAATCACCACCTTAGTATTCTCCGAAGTTCCAGAAGCAATGTTTGTAAGAGCCCAAGCAGCCTTAAACTGAAGTTGCGGATAGTCTTGCCTCATAAGGAACTCAACAAAGCGCGGGACAACGCCAGATTGTATGACTTCGTCAATTGGTGGACTCCTGTCAAATGAAAGCAAGTTTATGAACAGAGTAGTTGCTTCCAGCTGCAAGCTGTTGTCATCTGACCAAACCCCATCAACTATTGTGGGCAAAATTTCCAACTTAGATTGGAGATTTAGACTTAGCACAGGAGTAGAAATTCGAGACCGTTGGGATTGAAGAAATTCACCTAGCTTCTTGAGATATAGATATTTTATGGTTGTATTAAGGTCGTGCACCCAAAACCAATGTTCTTCACCATCCCACCGGCTCAGTTGCACTTTGTGTAAATTGGGTGTGCTTAATTCTCCTCCAGAGAAAATCTTCATATTGGGGCAATCATTCACCACTAGTATTTCTAAAGACGGGAATGTGAAGGCACAATAGCCAGAGCAGAAGCTTATCAGATTTTGCATTTCAAAAAGCTTCAACTCCTTCAATTCGTTGATAGCAATAACCTCATCTTTTGCTGCATCTTCTGCCAGTACAATTTCCGTTATCATAACGCATGATTCTATCTCCATTTCTCTGAGTCGCACCAGAGTCTTTGCTATTGAAGATGTGAATACGTTTTTCAATCCTTCACAACCCGATACCACCAAAGTTGTAAGATTCTGAAATGATGTCGAGAATGGCACGAGATTGACAAAATGGCGACACCGGCTTACAAGTAGTTTAACCAAGTTGTTCATAACGGAGGACTCTTGTTTCAAAATATGCTTCAGATCACAACAGTTGTCTGCTTCTCCTATGATTACCTGCATCCCATTTTCAACCTTCTCTTTTGGAAACCAACCATAAGATCCTGCTATTTGGAGAACTTTCATGGTCTGAAGTCTTTGGAGGAAATCATCAAGTGATAAAATAGTAGTCGACTCATCAACAAACTGCACCTCAAGATATTTTAGTTTGCAAAGTAAATCTTCTGAAAATGCACATTTGTTTGTTACTATATGCATTGCATCAACTGTCAATTCTTGTAAATTGGAGAAAACCTGGGTAATCGATTGGGGGAAAAAAAGATGGATCAGTTGATGTTCATTCCAACCATTTCACAAAATTAATACAATACACTTTGAAGGAAATTTTACAGAATAGAAGAGAATTATAAGTAACCACTAGCTTATGTAATATATTTATTCATTAATAAATATTACCTTTTACAAAATAATAATAATAAGCCACCTAGCATGCAGAATAACAATAATTATGAATGAATTTTATATACTAGTTTGAGAGTTATGTTGCTGAGAATTTGACTTTTGGTAAGAAACCAAGTGATGAAGGAAATGGCAATATAACTCTGAGCTATTTAACATAAATTTTCTGGGTACATTCATAAGAATTGAAAAACTGATTATGAGATTCTTGTACATACCTTTTCTGTCAAGATATTAGTAGTTCTTTTATATCCCATCATGAATTTAGGACATTGAGATATCCATAATTCTTTCAAGGATGGAAATTCAAGAATATCTAAATCTCCTGTGCAGAAACTTGTGAGCTTTTCAAGATCATACATCTTTAGATATTGTAACAGAGGAAATATTACAATATTATTCTTTCTTTCTTCTTGGTTGTCCATGACTATTAACTCTTCCAAGACACGACATTTTTCTATCTCAATGTGTTCGAGTCGAGCAAAGCTGCTAACTACAGAAGATGAAAATGGACATGTTAAATTTACACTGTTATATAGAGCCAAGTGCACAAAATTCTGAATACCAGAAGACATGCCTGCAACTTGGTTTTGCCAAATCCTTTCAACATTTATTGAATACAACGTCAACTTCTCCAAATTTGGTAATGCAACCTGCTCGATAAAAAAAAGTAACTTGTTAATTACAAGTAACAATCATTTTTGTTGATATACAAATCAATAAAATTACTCTCTCTCTTGTTAAAGTTCTTTTCAGTCTTTCGTTCAAACAACCGTTAATCAAGTTTTCCAAAATTATTCCTTACTAAATTGACCTATGTATTCTAAAGACATATATTGAAGAAAATAAGAAGCCATAATGTGAATCAATTTATTGGTCAAAATACTAAATATTTTTTATTTAATATTTTGTAACATGATGTTTATTATTATTATTATTAATTCACTTATTGTATCCAGTACCTTTTCTTTTCTTTGAGAATGTATTTGTTAAACCCTACAACACTTTAGCGAAAAAATTAGAATAATTGCAAAATATAATTACTAGTCACTCTTGCCATATTTGCCAACAAACAAGAATATACCAAAGAACAAGAAGAAAAAAAAAAAAGAGAATTATTAAGACCATTGGGTTATTAACAACTGACCTTCTCAATGAAAAGTGCATCAGAATTATTGACATTTTCCTCCAAAATAATTTTGTGTGACCGCATATCATTTGTTGATTTCTCCTGTCTCTGTTGACATTGAAGGTGCCTTGATTTTAGGTATAAACTTTATTGTGAGCACAATCTTAATGCATAGACACAAAATAAAACTTTGTACAATAAGTTTAGCATTAGATCCTAATTTTATATTTTGGATTCTATAATTAAGATTTTTTTAATAAAATTTAATAGAGTTAATTTAAAAATAAAAATTAAATATAAAAATTAAACTTCAAATTATGAATTTAAATTAGATAAATAATGAAAATTATCTTAATATTTATCTTTAAAGGATAAGGGGGTGGGCAAAGCCCAAATTCATTTTTTAATCTGTTACTTCACTCAAGATTTAAACGTAGGTAGCCAGTCAAATAAAACAGTTCGAAAACTATTCAACCATGCTCTTTAATATGATGATTGTAAGAGTGCTGAAAATATACAAGATTATTAATTTCTCTCTTTTTGTTTTAAATAAAGCTGAGTGCGATATAATATTTGACGACTTTACAAACTTAATTACTGTTATGCACTGGAAATTTCTAGTTTTAATCTAACTATAAATTGACAAAATAAATTTTCATATATATATATATATATGAGATCCCTAGTGAAAAGAACCCTCTCATACCAATTATTTAAATTAGGAATGATCATACCTTTGACTCTGCTGAATTGAGGGCGGGGTGGGAACCCCTGATACGGAGATCCTTAAGTTGTGAAGGACCCACTTTGACCAATTCACTAACAAAATAATCGACATCTTGCTCTTGCAATCCAGATACTTGAAGGTCTTCAATGCCCTGCAATTGCACGATCAGCCCATCCTTCAACCGAATCTCGGAATCCAGATCGATTTTGAATTCTCTACGCCAAGTGTCTTCGTACTCCCAATCCCAAGCATCTCCAATAAGTATTTTGTACCTTTCTAGTTTCTCTAAGAACAAGCCTCCCGGAAGAGTGCTGACATCACGGATGCGTAATTCTAAAGAGGTCAATTTAGGCAATTGCTTCAACTCCTCAAGGCTTGCATTCTTAACCCCTTCCACTTCCACCTCCCATTTATAAAAGCTATAATCACCTATATACAGTGCTTCCAAATGGGGTAAATTTGACAAAATATCTGGTGGAATAACTTCTAGTTCCCCACAATCTCTCAAATCAAGCAACCTTAGCAGAGTCAATTCACCTACTTCTACCGGCAGCTTCTGAATATTACAACCTTGTAGGCAAAGAATCTCTAGTTTCGTCAAGCCTCTTATGACATTTATATCAAGGAATTTGCAATGGTACAAACTCAAAGTTCGAAGATTTGACAGGAGACCGAGTGATGAAGGAAGCGGCGATAGATGAATGGAAACAAAGACTATAACTCTGACCTGTGGGGTCCTCGAGAAAAAATTGTCAGGAAAGGTTATTGATAAAGATTCCCGCCAATCAGCACCTACAGAAAAAAGTTTTAGCTGAGGACATTCCAGTAGTACTCGATCAGGAAGCACATTAGTCTTGATGTCACGTAAGACGATTGAAGTGCAAAGTTTTACTGCATTTTCGTCTGACCAATATTCCCTGCAAACATCAACCTGCTTATCTGTCGCCAAAAACACATTTTGTTCGCTAGATGCAATTGATATGGCAACATCGCGAACAACATCATGCATAGAAAAGTACTCTTCGTTGCTGCTTATCATATCATCAAGCAACATACAAGAAGCCTTGAGTTTCTGCACCAATGTTTGTACTCGAGCTCGAGCTGCTTCGATCTTATCCACACCTTGAAATAGACCCAATCCCATTCCATCCATTAACAATTCATCAATGGATGCTATAGCTGTATATCCTATTAGCAAAAAAGTGTTCTTGAGCTCATCCCCTTCTAATTTATTGTAACTCAGCTCTATAGCTTTATATGCAGCTGGCTGTACATCCTTAAAATTCGTTGAGGAAGGCCTTCTTAGCTGTTCCAGTGCATCCTTCCATTCAAATAATTTCTTGTTCCTTAACGCCCTTGCTACTGTCACAATGGAAACAGGCAAACCTGCACATTCATTCGCCACATCCCTTGCTACCCATTTCAATTCACTGCCTTCAACATAATCTCCTGCCATCTTCCTGAACAGACTCCAAGCTTCTTCTTCTCCCAAGGCACCAATTAGGAAATTCTGTTGAGAATCCATCTTCCTTGACAATGTATCTAGGCTTCTTGCCGTCAACAGCACATTACATCCCCTGTGATCATCTCCGTGAGGAATTCCCACCGCCTTCAAATCAAGATTTTCCCAAATGTTATCTAAGATTACAAGGATCCTCTTCTCTTTCTTCAGTCGATCATAAAGTCTTCGTGCCCTACCCGATTCACTCTCCTCATTAAATTTTAGACCTAGTTTATCTGCGATTTCTCCTTGAATCTTTCTTACGTCTTGACTCTCAGACACCTCCGAAAAAACCACCTGATCGAAGAGCTTGTCATTCTCTGCTCTCGTAGCAACTTCTTTAGCTAGCGTCGTCTTTCCGATTCCGCCCATTCCATAAATCCCAAGCATGTTGACATCAGGATTTTTTAATGCATCTATTATTTTATTGAGAATGGACGTTCTTGATTCAAAGGCCTCGTAGTCTTTGTTAGACATAAGCAAGGTATCCTCCGGAATGGTGCTGTAGGAAATACTATCAAATCTTCCAGCTTCCCGGACCTCGACAATAGCGTCTCTCAGCCTCACTGCTTCCTTGCTAAGTCGACGGCGGGTCTTCAAATTAGGACACAACCCCTTGAAACAATGCTTGTTCGCAGTGGCTTCACCGTTTGTAAATTTATCTGCCTCTTCGATGACATTGTTGGACCTTGCAAGCCAATTCTTAACGTTCTCTTCAATCTCTTCCCCTTTTCTTTCAGCCTCATCAACCTTATGCTGTGTACTCACCCTCTCAGACTTCAGATTCTCAACTTCAGTCCTGAGAATCTGTAAGTTGCTAGCGTACTTGCTCTCACGCAAATAGCTAATTTGGCGATATGCTGGAGGAGCCAAGCACTTTATAACTTCTACAACAATAGTAACAATGATTTCTGCCATTTTATTGAAACTTTTTCTTTTCTCTTTTTTTTTTGCACACAAGTGACTATAAAATGATGAAGCAGTGAGTAGATATAGAATGAAACAGAGACAGAAGCAGGACAAGTATATAGAGAGAGAACACGGAACAGAGCAAAATCAAATAACAGGATTGTAGATTACAACAAACAGGGGCCAAGAATTGTTGAGATCAGAAGATTGAAAATTCAAAAGAGTTGATGGCAAAAGCGGAATAAGAAAACAACAATGAGCACAATAAACAAAAGCAAATTGTGTCTGTGATTAAAAGATGGAAATAATAAGGAAAGGATTTGTTTGATGTTGGGAATGAATGCAATTACAAAGAATGACAGATATTAAAAAATGATTTCAATAGTGGAGGAGTTGTTGAAGAATAATGAGATTAAAAGTTCAAAAGAGTTGATGGCAAAAAGCTGAATAACAAACAAAACAACAAAAGTGAGCACAATAAACAGGAGCAAAATGTATTTGAGATCAAAGAGTATAAATAAGGAAAGGATTTTGTTGATTGCAATGAATGAATGACTGATATTGAGCGATAATGGTTTGCCAAAAGTTTTAAAGAGCGACGCTCCACAAATTCAACAAGTCAAGTAAGGAACAAAATTTGAAAGTGACCCATTTTATTTTTGAACTGCATGCTACGCTGCAAAACCAAAGTTCCTTGGCTAATTCAATTTAGAATCGATGAAAAAGAATGAAGAACTAAAGATAAAGGATGAGAAGGTGATAGCTTTAATTATGATTATTTGTTACGCAAGTGATGATAGACCAAGTATAAATGTTAAAATACAAAATAGAATGTTTCTGATGTCAGCTGGTACCTAAAATCCTGAAAATTTGAGTAGTTAAAAGCGAAAATAAATATAAAAATCGACAAACGAGAATAATGGCTTACTGAAAGTTGAAGGAGTGACATTCCTTTTGTCATGACCCAACCCAGACCTGACAAAATATTGTCCGCTTTGGGCCTTAACAAGGCCCGCACGGATTTGTTCTTGGGGCGCCCATACACCCCAAAACGCGTCTTGCCAATTAAGGTGTGGATCACCCCTTATAAACCCAGCATCTCCCCCGTGCTTTGCCGATGTGGGATTCGCCTAGGGTGTTACATACACCCCCCCTTGGGGACTCAGCGTCCTCGCTGAGGTTTGCCCCACCATCGCTCAAGAGGACACGCGGAGCCGCCCTAATACCATAATGTCATGACCCAACCCAGACCTGGCAAGATATTGTCCGCTTTGGGCCTTAACAAGACCCGCACGGATTTGTTCTTGGGGCGCCCATACACCCCAAAACGCGTCTTGCCAATTAAGGTGTGGATCACCCCTTATAAACCTAGCATCTCTCCCGTGCTTTGCTGATGTGGGATTCGCCTAGGGTGTTACATACACCCCCCCTTGGGGACTCAGCGTCCTCGTTGAGGTTTGCCCCACCATCGCTCAAGAGGACACGCGGAGCCGCTCTGATACCATAATGTCATGACCCAACCCAGACCTGGCAAGATATTGTCCGCTTTGGGCCTTAACAAGGCCCGCACGAATTTGTTCTTGGGGCGCCCATACACCCCAAAATGCGTCTTGCCAATTAAGGTGTGGATCACCCCTTATAAACCCAGCATCTCTCCCGTGCTTTGCCGATGTGGGATTCGCCTAGGGTGTTACATACACCCCCCCTTGGGGACTCAGCGTCCTCGCTGAGGTTTGCCCCACCATCGCTCAAGAGGACACGCGGAGCCGCTCTGATACCATTATGTCATGACCCAACCCAGACCTGGCAAGATATTGTCTGCTTTGGGCCTTAACAAGGCCCGCACGAATTTGTTCTTGGGGCGCCCATACACCCCAAAACGCGTCTTGCCAATTAAGGTGTGGATCACCCCTTTTAAACCCAGCATCTTTCCCGTGCTTTGCCGATGTGGGATTCGCCTAGGGTGTTACACCTTTCCGCTCATTGAAGTAAATCCATGGATAATAATGCTGATTCCAACATGTATAATTTAATGTTAATTAAAGTAAAAGCGATGATCATATTCATTTTTCTAAATATGCTTTGATTAAAGTTGTTGTGTTGGATATACATATAGCAATCTTTGGTAAAGTTCCAGAAACGCGAATCTTTTAATTGTTCATTCCTTCCTTCTAAGAAAAAGTTAACAGCGAAGATGAAGCAATGCTATAACAGGGTTTAATTTCTTGCTAGCATTACACCAGATACGTGGTATGCATGAATGGTCAATTGCCAAAAAAATTGATGAACATTCACTTCTAGAGAAGCAAATTATTGTTTGTAGAAATAATAATTAGCCAAAAGATGTTCATGTATTTTTTACCTTTTTAAGGTTCAAGACAATTCTAATTCGAAGGCATTCGAACCTTCTGTGGCATGAACTGCTAATTGTCTGCACAATTAATCAAACTAATGACACAGTCAAAGTACAAAATATATGTTATTGCATTTGTTTTGTCATATATCTGTTACGAAAGTAGAGATTATCGCTATCCCAATAAGAAAACAGTAATGATATATTTATTACAATTAGTACACTATCATTTTATGATAAAAAAAAATTTCACTACAAGATAGAAGAAAATTAGCCAATAAGGCAAAACTTTTTTTTGTTGCTTTCCGATTTTGTACTAATCATTGTACATATATTCATAAGAAAATAACGTACAACAATGAAGGGACTATACAGAGGTAAAAATGTTTTGTTTTTTTTTCATTCTTTTTAATAAAAGTAAGGTGTTTAGTTAAGGGTTATTTTGGCATTTGGAAGGGTGTGCAAAGTAAAAGAGTATATGATAGAGTGGAAATAGCCACACCTTCATCATAATACAGAACAGAATATTTGTGATGTCAGTTGGTACCAAAAATCCTGAATACCTGAGTAGTTAAAAACAAAATTAAATATTAAAATCTACAGAGGAGAATAATAGTTTGCTAAAAGTTCAAGGAGAGAAATTCCTTTCCGCTCATTGAAGAAAATCGAGGAACAATAATGCTGATTCAACTATGTATAATTTAATGTTAATTAAAGTTAAAGCCATCATATTCGTAAATATGCTTCGATTAAAGCTGTTGTGCTGAATATACATACAACACGCATCGGTGAAGTTGTCTTCTTGTCCAAACGCGAATCTTTAAAGGTCCATTGCTTCCCTCTGAGGAAAAGTAAGCGTGGAAGATGAAGCAGGCTAATATGCTAAAACCGTGTTTGTATTGTGGGTCGATTTCTTGCAAGCATTTCTTAGGCAAAAAGCTTTGTATATATCTGTAATATTTATACGCGGGGAGGACGTGGAAACTCTGTTTGGTCAACTGATCAACACAGCTGCATGAATTGCTGATCAATGAACCATTTATGTTTGATTTTAACCAAATCAAAATAATAAAAAAAAAGGTCTATATGGGAATAAGACTATGGCCCTGTCTGTCAAACACTAGTTTTGTAGTTTAGAAGTTAAGTTGATTTGATCAACCACTTCTATGATGAGAAACGTATAACATATTTATTATTTTTGTTAAAATTATTACTTAGAAATTATATTTTCCCACATACTATTAACTTTTATTTTATAGTTACAGCAACTGCAACTTAAAAATTATAGTACCTCAATAAAATAATAGGATATAAATCGGTAGTAGAGGAGGATGGTCTTTCGTGTCTTTTGGGCATTTCATCCAATGCTTGATATGATAAGAATCAAGCAATATTGATGGTTGTCGAAGCCAACAAAAATAAATTCCTACTCTAAATAAATTGTGTATAGTGATTGAGCAGGGTCGTGTCCACAGAGATCGGTAATTATTTAAATCCTTTTGAAACGTAAAACGTAAAATGGGGGAATTGTTGACAATAATAAAAATCAAATTGAAATAACAAGAATGCAAATTAAAGTTGTAATTCAAATTGAAGAAAGCTCTGGTTGAAGGAATTAACTCAGCTTGATTCGACTACTGATCATTGATTCAAATATAGATTATTATTACTTATGAATAGACCGGTTATAGCTATTGAGACCCTCTAATAGCCAATCTCTCCTTAACTAGTCGATAACCAAGGTACGACCGTTGGTTATTTCCCTAATCAATGGACAACCCTAGATACGATCATAGGATTTAATCAATTGACAGCCTGAAAAACCAGAGAGACCCAAATCCTAATCAACACATATGATGATTCATTTAAATTAGATTGTTTATTCTCACAACACAACTCTCTGCTATGTTATTTGTCACAAACATTAAATTCTTCATACGATGAATCCTTTAATTGACAATAGATTAAGTTGATAATTAAATAGTGGCCAATTACCTAATTAACAAACATAATCATGAAAATAATTCAGAGAATAAACAAATACCCAAAAAGCAATAAAACAATTAAAGCACAAGAAAGATCTCACAGTAGTGATGAATCAAAGCTTCATTATCCTTCAACCAGAAAAATAGGTTTAGTTCTTCATAGAGAGAAGAGAAAAATTAAGATCTAGGGTTTATTTCTTTTCCTCCAATCCAAAATCCCCCCTTTTTCACAATAGATTCCTCCCTTAAATACTCTCTCTCTCTTCTCTTTTAGAATTCTATTTAAAATAAAATCCTAATATCTGAAATATTAAATTCGTAATTACAAAAATAACCAAAAATACAAAACACGTTAAACTAAAAACTGCAGGTCCGTAGTTGACAGCACGCGCCCACGCCTTATCAACAAAGTTCTTCTGACGCTCATAATTTCTCCAAGAGAACAATCATCCTTAAACATCATCTTATAGCTCAATTTTATCATCAATCAATAAAATTGCACCTACAAAAGTAAAACACAAGTAAATCACTATTATTAAGTGCAAAACATTGATATTAAGGGAAGTAAATAATGCAAAACTAGTGCATAAATTGCACTCTAACAAATTCCCCTACACCAAGATGATGCTTGTTCTCAAGCATATAACTCAAGACTAATCTCAAATCTCCACTAAATTCTCATCTCAACTCATCCAAAAACAATTTTAAGCAAGCATACCTCAAGAAATTAAGTCGTTCAACGTTCGAGAGACAAGGATTTTAAAGCATAGAATTTCATAAGATAGAATAAGAACATTCAACCACCAAGAAGATCCATTCAAAATTCAAGTGCAACAAGATGTAATAGCCCTCTCAATAACTTCACTCCATGCACTCAAAGTGTTTAGGGTGTCATTTATCCACTCAAATCAAATCAAAGAATGCTATTACCATAAGCTTGCTCATATATCACATCTCAATCCACAAAACATGAATAAAATGCAAAAATCTAAGGGTCTTAAAAGGGTTGTAATGGGGTTAAATGGGTTAAATGAAAAAGAAAGGTTTACGAAAGAAAAAGAGATCAAAACGAGAAGAATGAACTCATTGAATGAACTTATGATATCAAAATGCTTATTTCTACTCAAGTCACCAAGAATGTAAACATTTTTTTTGTTTTTTTTTGTGATTTTTCTTTTTCTTTTTTTTTCTTTTTCTTTTTTTTTTGTTTTTGTTTTTGAATCAAACAAAAGAAATGAACCTTGCACAATTTAATTCAAGCATAATGCTTGTTGATCTAATTGAGAAACTTTATTACAAGGTAGAAAAAGCAACAAAATATATCCACACAATGAGTCCAAAAATCTCCTTAAATTGAGGCTAAAAAAAGAAGAAAAATGGTTAAGTAGACGGAGAGAATTAGATGGGTAATTGTTAAGGCTCAAACAAAGGTAGCAAATAAAGGTCTTCGGGTAGAGAAAAAGGAAAATGCGAGAATAGAAAAATGGTAAATGGTTTGCCCTTATCATTTTAATGCATAAAATCCCGTAATGTGGCTTCAACATGCATAATAAAGCAAGTTCTAGAATAAACAAACTAGGATTGATATTCACATAACAAAAATAATTAGAGCAAAGTGGTTGCTCATAGGCTCAAATCCTTACAAAGTTGGTAAATTTGCCATCAAATCCTGTACACTCTTCAAATGAATCAACCATCAATAGTGGTGTAGAATGAGAAGAAGGTATGAGTGAGATATAAAAGGAAAGGTAAAAAGGATAATAAGCGAGAAAGATGTATGTAGTAAAAAAAATGAAAGATAAAATGTGAGTGATGAAAAAGTATGATAGAAAAAAAAATAGATGTAAATAATGTGAGATAGATGGGAAAAGAGTAGTGAGAGATAAAGGAAAAGAAAATTAATAATATATAAAGCATACTAACTCCAAAATCATTTAAGGATGAGTAGAGTGAAAAAAAGATAAGTAGAGTGAAAACAATAATTCGAGACATCAATAATGCAAAAATCCCTCCCCCACACCAAGAACTTACATTGTCCCCAATGTAAGATAATCAAAGCTCACATAAAAATTAAAGCGTAAGGATAAAAGATTAAAGGCAAAAACTTCCCTGAATTGTGAGCTTTGATCCTCATAACGTCTATGGGCTTGGCGGGAATGGTGGGATAAATCCCACACTCTTGAAGTATGCGGCCAAATTCTGCTCCATCTTGTCACGGATTTCGATTCACGCGGCTGGAATGCAGGTCGTAGGCTGGTTGCGGACTATTGTTGCTCGACTGCAGCTTGCGGGTACACGGCTGCTGGTTCAGTTACGCGCGGATGGGACTGATGCTGCGAACTGGTGACGCTGGATCTGCGTGCTGCGGCTGTTACTGCGCGCTGAGGGATTGCTGGTGCGCGCGCTGGTGACGCTTGTTGCGTTGCGTGCTCGGGCTGGGGCTGGTTCGCGCTGCGCTCGCAGCTGGGGCTGATTCGCGCTGCACGCTACTGAGGCTTGCTTTGCGGGTGCTGCGCTGCGTTGCGCGCTGCTGGGACTTCGTTGCGCGCTGCTGGGCTGCGAGACACGGGATGCTGGTGCTGTGCTCGCCGGATGGTGCTCGATGCTGGTGCTGCGCGCGCGGGTGCTGCTGGTGTGCTGCAAGCGGCTGGAGAAGAAAACAAGTTCTGGAAAATTAGGGATTTTGTGAACAGTGAAAATTTTTTTTTTTTTTTGAACAGTGATTTTTGAAATTTTTTTAATAAATAAATAAATAAATATATAAAAGAAAGAACAAAAGAAAATCTCTTTTTTTTGTTTTTTTTAAATAAATAAATAGAAAAAAAAATAAAATAAAATAATTTTTTTTTTTTTTTTAGTGATGAATCACTTGAGACACTAAAAATTTCAGAAGTACTTTTCTAATAAGCACGTGGGCACGCCTTAAAACCATTTTACTTTAAAAATCACAGAAGTACTTATTAGTTAAGACGTGGGCACGCCTTATCAAAAATTTTCTTCTGACCAAAATAAGCAAACACATTATTTTTAAAAAAAAATCTGAATCAAAATTAAAAGAAGATATGACAAAAACCAAAATAAATAAATCATTTGGGTTGCCTCCCAAAAAGCGCCTTTGTTTTATGTCTTTGGCTAGACACATTTATGCATCAATCTCCATAATTGGGACTCTCGAGAGCCACATCCTCCACAATATTCACCGAAAAGCCTTCATAAAAAGGTTTTAAGCGATGACCATTAACCTTAAAAACTTTGTCAGAGGTCGGACTCCGAATCTCAACTGCACCATGAGGAAAAACATTAGTAACAATAAAAGGTCCAACCCAGCAAGAACGTAATTTACCCGGAAAAAGTTTAAGCTTAGAATGAAAAAGAAGAACTTTTTGACCAACAGAGAACTCCTTTCTCAAAATCATTCTATCATGAAATGTCTTCGTCTTTTCCTTGTAAAAAATTTCCTGCGCTATAGGGTTAATAACATCCACAGAAAATACCGAATGTTCCTCACTAGGATATTTCATGGTATCATTCATATTGAATTCTATAACCTCTCCATCAAACTCCATAGTGAGAGTCCCTTTATGTACATCCATTTTAGTCCTAGCAGTCTTAAGAAAAGGTCTTCCTAGCAAAATTGGGACAGAATTAGAGGAGTTATCATCTTCCATATCAAGTACATAAAAATCAGCAGGAAAAACCAACTCATTAACTTGTACTAAGACATCTTCTAATACCCCATCAGGATATGCATTAGACCTATCAGCTAGTTGAATTATCACGCCAGTTTCTTTTAATGGACCAACATTCAAAGATGAATAAATGGAACGAGGCATGACATTAATAGAAGCTCCTAGATCTAACATAGCCTTTTCAACTCTAACACTACCAATTTTACAAGGGATAGTAAACATACCTGGATCCTTGCACTTAGGAGGTAGTTTCTTTTGGAGAACTGCTGAAACATTCTCCCCCATGTGAACTTTTTCATCTCCTCTTAATTTTCTTTTGGAGGTGCACAGTTCCTTAAGGACTTTAGCATATCGAGGTATTTGTTTTATAGCATCTAATAAAGGAACATTTACCTCAACCTTGCGAAATGTCTCAATGATGTCTTTCTCTTGTTCCTCCTTCTTGGATTTTGTAAACCGGCATGGAAAAGGAGGAGGTATCACAATAGGTAGGGGTTTCGCTCTGGTGGGTTGCGCATCTTGAGATTTAGGCATCAATTCATTCTTCTCAAGCTCATCTTCTACATGCTTTGTCACTTTCTTACTAGGCTCTTGCAACTCCTTCCCACTTCTAAGGATGACAGCACTAACGTTTTGCTTTGGATTCACCTCAGATTGTGAAGGCAATCTTCCTAATACTTGAGACTCCAGACGGCTCACTGTAGTCGCCAATTGACTCATTTGGTTCTCCAAGTTCTGAATGCTTGCTGTAGTTGCCTGCTGAAATTGTTGAGTGTTAGTCGCAAGTGATTTAACAATTTCTTCAAGAGATATACCTGACTTGGAGTTTGACTGTGGAGGTGTTGGTTGTCTTGGTGGATACTGTTGTGGGAATCCTGACGGCCTAACTCCATAGCTGAAGTTGGGATGATCCTTCCATCCCGGATTGTATGTTTGTGCATAAGGATCATACCTCCTCTGAGGCATGCCTGGAAATCCTCCAACTGCATTGGCTTGTTCAACGGGTTCTTCTTGAAGTGTAGGACACATATCAGTTGAATAACCCATATTGTAACAAATGCCACAAGTCTTCACCTGTTGCACATTACCTACAACAAACTTTTCCACAAGAGAAGTAAGTTTATCTAAACGTTGTTCAACAGAAGAAATATTTACCTCATTCACCGTTCTTGAAGTGGCATCTTGTGTGCTGCCAAATTGTTGTGCATTGGCAGCCATATTTGAGATCAACTCCCTTGCTTGAGTAGGGGTCTTGTTCACCAACACGCCTCCACTAGCAGTATCTATCATACTCCTATCCATCAATGATAATCCTTCATAAAAATATTGAATAAGAAGTTGATCAGAAATCTGATGCTGAGGACAGCTGGCACACAATTGTTTGAATTGCTCCCAATACTCATACAAAGTCTCCCCAGGAAGTTGTCTGATCCCACAAATGTCTTTTATGATGTTAGCAGCTCTTGAAGCAGGAAAGTACTTCTCGAGGAACTGCTTCTTCAAATCATTCCACGTTGTAATCGATGAGGAGGCAAGTAATACAACCAGTCTTTAGCTAGCCCATCTACAGAGAACAGAAAAGCACGCAGCTTAATCTGCTCTTCAGTCACGCCTTGTGGTCTCATACTTGAACACACAACATGAAACTCTTTAAGATGTTTATGAGGATCTTCACCTGCAAAACCATGAAACTTGGGTAATAAATGAATAAGACCAGACTTTAATTCAAAATTTACCTCCAAATCTACATATTGAATGCAGAGTGGTTGCTGATTCAAGTCTGGTTCAGCTAACTCTCTAAGAGTTCTTTCTATAGGTGTAGGTCTATCCATCACTTGTTCTTCCGAATCGCTAAATGATTCAACTAAATTAGGCACCGTATCTGTTTCAAAAAGCAAAGGCGACGAGGATCGTTGCTTAGCTCGCTTAGTCTGCTGTCTCAGCTGGCGAGCTGTCTTCTCAATTTCAGGATCAAACGAAAGTGTACCTGTACGAGAAGAACGAACCATACACCAAGTAAAACGTAAAAAGGATTAAATAAATGACACCAATCCCCGGCAACGGCGCCAAAATTTGATGGTTGTCGAAGCCAACAAAAATAAATTCCTACTCTAAATAAATTGTGTATAGTGATTGAGCAGGGTCGTGTCCACAGAGATCGGTAATTATTTAAATCCTTTTGAAACGTAAAACGTAAAATGGGGGAATTGTTGACAATAATAAAAATCAAATTGAAATAACAAGAATGCAAATTAAAGTTGTAATTCAAATTGGAGAAAGCTCTGGTTGAAGGAATTAACTCAGCTTGATTCGACTACTGATCATTGATTCAAATATAGATTATTATTACTTATGAATAGACCGGTTATAGCTATTGAGACCCTCTAATAGCCAATCTCTCCTTAACTAGTCGATAACCAAGGTACGACCGTTGGTTATTTCCCTAATCAATGGACAACCCTAGATACGATCATGGGATTTAATCAATTGACAGCCTGAAAAACCAGAGAGACCCAAATCCTAATCAACACATATGATGATTCATTTAAATTAGATTGTTTATTCTCACAACACAACTCTCTGCTATGTTATTTATCACAAACATTAAATTCTTCATACGATGAATCCTTTAATTGACAATAGATTAAGTTGATAATTAAATAGTGGCCAATTACCTAATTAACAAACATAATCATGAAAATAATTCAGAGAATAAACAAATACCCAAAAAGCAATAAAACAATTAAAGCACAAGAAAGATCTCACAGTAGTGATGAATCAAAGCTTCATTATCCTTCAACCAGAAAAATAGGTTTAGTTCTTCATAGAGAGAAGAGAAAAATTAAGATCTAGGGTTTATTTCTTTTCCTCCAATCCAAAATCCCCCCTTTTTCACAATAGATTCCTCCCTTAAATACTCTCTCTCTCTTCTCTTTTAGAATTCTATTTAAAATAAAATCCTAATATCTGAAATATTAAATTCGTAATTACAAAAATAACCAAAAATACAAAACACGTTAAACTAAAAACTGCAGGTCCGCAGTTGACAGCACGAGCCCACGCCTTATCAACAAAGTTCTTCTGACGCTCATAATTTCTCCAAGAGAACAATCATCCTTAAACATCATCTTATAGCTCAATTTTATCATCAATCAATAAAATTGCACCTACAAAAGTAAAACACAAGTAAATCACTATTATTAAGTGCAAAACATTGATATTAAGGGAAGTAAATAATGCAAAACTAGTGCATAAATTGCACTCTAACAAATATTGATGGAATCAAAACAATTAATCAAATGATTAATTGTCTCTATCTTAATTAGTTATTAAGAAAGATTGATTGACTCAATCTTTGATAATCAATCATTATTCTCAAATTATGCTAATTGTATCATTTCCTTTTCCATATTCTAAATACTTGTATAAATTGAGTCTTCGTGCTCAAGAATTAATAAGAGTGAAATTTATATTTTTTATATTGTTTTTGAAATTTTTTGATGATATACACTGCTCTAACATAAATACCACTGTTGGGTTTCAATTGATCATACACACAAATGGAAACCCCAAGACCAAAAACTTGCACTCAAGAATGAGCACAAGTTGTATAAACACTAATTCAACAGTAGAAAGCAATCAAACAGATCAGTGAAGGACAATCACAACATAAGAATTTTGTTGGTTCGCTCACGATGTGACCTACTTTCCATCCAAGAATTAAGCTAACTCCGTTTCTGATTATCCAATTCAAGGTTAGAAGATGTATATCACTCTATAAAGAACAAAACTTGAGAAGAAATTAAACCAACCACAATTTCTCTCACAAGTTGAGTTGGCCCCCATAAAACAGAATCCAGCTCTTTCTCGCGCCCTCTTTGTATAACGAAATTAACTGACGTTTGACGTGAGGACCCAAATGACGAATTCCAAGTGCTAAAGAGCCTATGTATTCATTTGTACAATTAATTTGGTTCAAAATGAAAAATTCGTGTTTGTAATCCTAACCACTTTGCCGTTGTTAAGACTACATGTTGATATTTTCCATTATAATATTGTAAGTTTGTATAATTAACAAAATGTTCTGCAAATGAAAAATATTTTGACGGACAATCTTCAGTCAATTGAAAATTAGTCTCTATATCAAATATCTTTAGTAAGAACTTACTAACAATATATTTCACTCAATTTGAATTAATAATTCGAATCATCCCAACTTTGAACAGTCTTCATCTAAGTTTCAAACATTTGATTCTATCTGAATTCCTTTTTGTCAAAAGTAAATGAAAAAGAAAAAAAGAAAAAAAATGTAAATGAGACTAAAATTAACCTGCGGCGTGGGTCATTCATTTTATGTCTTTTGGCGTTTCACGTTCAATATTTGTGAATGTATATCAACTTAAAGAAGCAAAGTGTCTTTGAAATTACAGGATGTAAATAAAGCAAAGGGTTTTGTTGATTGAGAGTGACAGCAAAGAATTAATGACTGATATTAAATGATTTACAAAATGGAGAAGAGGCAGGAGAAAATTAATTGTTTGCCAATGTTTTAATTAAGAATGACATTCGACAATTACAACAAAGAATCAATGAAGGAATAAAATATCCACACTTAATCAGCTTTGTTGAAGTGAAGATACATGACGTACAATTGTCATATTCTTTAGCCTTTTTACTGTGGCGGGCAATGAACATCATTCAAGGATGAGAACAAAAGTTAAAAGTGACCCATTTTATTTTTTAAAGTGCTCTGCTGAAAAGCCAAAGTTCCTTGGATAAATTTAGATGTGAAGCAAAGAATAATTAAATAAAAGATAAAAGAATGGAATAAATTGGTAACTGAAGTTGGTCCAGTCCTCGACGTCTTTTGTCATCTCCACAGAATTGCCCAAAGATTATAAATGTTGAAATACAGAACGGAATATTTGTGATGTGAGTTGGTACCTAAAATCCTGAATACTTGAGTGGTTAAAAAGCAAAATTAAATATTAAAATCTACAAAGAAGAATAATAGTTTGCTAAAAGTTCCAGGAGAGAAATTCCTTTCCGCCCATTGAAGAAAATCCAGGAACAATAATGCTGATTCAACCATGTATAATTTAATGTTAATTAAAGTTAAAGCCATCATATTCGTAAATATGCTTCGATTAAAGCTGTTGTGTTGAATGTACATATTGTTGATGCGAGATTCTGGTTACGTTCTTCCTACGACCAGGATATCTGCTCGATCAACTTCACCTCGACCAGGATCTCTCCTCGTATGCTTTCTTCTCCAAGTTTTCCTACGTTCACAGAAACAAGTCAGAGCACGCCGGTTGTTTTCCCGGCGCAAACCCTCCGACGTTCAAGTCAGATATCAAGGTTCTGGGAACGCTTGCCACAGATCTTATGGCTTTTCAGTAATCTCAGTTCTTAGAATTCTCTTTTCTTAGTTCAAATAGCAAAAAATCTAACCCTTTTACCTTCGTTGGCTACCTTTTTATAGGCTTCCTCTGAATCCCGGTCTTCCGAAGTCTACGCCCGTCATTCCCCCCACTCTTGGATGTGGACGCCCCACTATTGTCATTGTGGGCGAATGGAGATGGACTTCGTGCCTTAATTCGCGGATAAGAATACACGTCTTGCCAACTGCCGTTGACTGGGTCTCGACCACTAGCAGGAATGACCGTATGCCTCTAACAGGAGTTCGGCCTCGCGAATGGCATATTCGTGGACGAGCAGAATACTCCTGCTCCTGTTCCCCTGCTTCCTGGCTCTTACAGGACACACCTGCTCGCAGAACTCTGCCACCAAACACCTGCTCATCAAGTCTGGTCTCGTCGGAGTATTTCCCTCAAACACCGGTCCCCCAGTTTCTGGTGTTGGGTAATGTAATGAACCAGCAGTAGAAACTGAACGGTTCTTGCTTGCGTGGGACTAGAAAAGGCTACCAAAAGTCGTGTCGCATTTAATTGCGGATGAGGTGATGTGGCAGAGATCTACCCCTCCATTTGAATTTCAAACCGACGGTTGCGAGACCCTCGGGATTCGGCGCTGTTAAATGCTGGCTATCCAAGGGTTTTTCTTCTTATAAGAGAAAACAAAACCCCTCGAAGGAAAATTTGCCATTTCCACCGTCTCTGTTCCTGTCTCTCCGGCGAAGAAGTTTCGGCATAAAAGCCCCCATCCTTGCCTTTCTCCGACTGAAACAGTACTTCAGGTATTACTTCTTTCTCCTCGGTCTCGGATAGTTAGTAGATAACTTCTTTTTTCTTTGCTTTGCTTGGGGTTGTCGTTGGCGAAGGTGGTGCTTTGGTTATAATTTGGGGAATGTCGAAGGGTAAGGAGAAAGTTGTTGAAATTGATGACGACGAATTAGGTTTCTTGCCTAGTCTGCTCACTGACCCCGCTTTTGACCCCGGGATCCCCTTAGAACCCATTAGGTCTAGTGTCGGGACTAGTGCTAGGAGGATGTCCCCCCAAACAACCTCCACGAGCGGAAGTAATGGTAAGGAGGGATCCTCTGGTTCTGAAGACACCTTGAGTGAGGATGGGGAAAGTGATTCTGGTGAGGTGTCTCCATCTGGAACATCACGACCAGAAGAGCGGGGTATAGTAGGAGGTAGAGCCTTGTCGCGTGATTATGCCATTGATTACATGTCGTGTACGACCACGTTTGATGAGCTCCATGACCTCCGGCTTAGGTATAGTATTCCTGGTGAAATACCTCTTAAGATCCCAGGAAAGAAGGATACTCCTAGCCGGCCTCATAGGGGATACGTTACCCTGTTTCTGGAGAGCTTTAAGTATGGGCTGAGGTGTCCCCTGCAACCCTACTTTGCCCGGATACTTAATGGGCTAAACCTGGCTCCTGGTCAGCTGAACCCCAACGGGTGGAGAGTGCTCTCTGGTCTGTTCATATTGTGGGACAGATGTTGCCAAAGCGAGCCCACGGTTGATGAGGTGAAGCACCTGTACCAGCTAAAGAGCAGCCCCAAAGATGCCGGCTGGTACTACTTCCAATCTAGCACCAAGAGCAGGAAACCCATAACTGATCTTCCAATTGGTAGTGGTGGGACTTGGAAGAGAAAATTCTTTTTTGCTGGGGGTCCTTGGGGTCAGGTTGCACAAATGAATGGGAAGGATTACCGCGTCCCACCCCGTTTCACGGTCCCAGGTTGCCTGCTCGCTTTAGACGTCTTGTATCTAAAATTGTTCTCACTTTACTGGTTTATCTCTAACCAAGTGTTTGTTTGTGCTGCAGGTTCTTGGGGTGTTCACTTCCCGCTCCAACCTGACCAGCTCAAACGGGTCGAGGCTGTACTAGCCAATTCCTGCTCGAGTCGAGAGCTGATAACTACCTACAACCTGCTTGAATCTCGTCTGGTGCCCCCCGGCCATAAGATGGAGGATGCTGTGATTGGGGCTCTGACTCGGAAGCGTCCTCGACCTCCAACTGCGAAGAGGGACCAGAGCAAGGACGCTCCCACTGCGAAGCGGGCGAACACCGTGCAGCAGGCTCTTCCCTTGAAGACTCTACCTCCTCCTCCTGCCAAAGCCGGAGAATCTAGTGGAGCAGCCACTGACCCTGCTTCCTCTTCTCCTCCAGTCGGGCCCAGATCTCGTCTACCTGACAACCGAGCAGAACATTTGGCCCCCTACCTCAACGAGCTTTCCAAACTCGTGACCAAGAAAGACCTGGAGGATTTTGATGGCTGCACCTTAGGCGAGCTGGTGGGAGCCATGCAGTACAACCTTTCCATCTGAGCTGCATGACCACCTACTATAAGGCCAAGGTTGGCCGTTATGACAGGAAGATGAAGGAGGACATTCGGTCGGCGACGACCAGAGCCGATGATGCCCAGAAGAAAGCTGGGGAGCTGAACGTTGAGAACCTCAAGCTGATAGAGCAAGAATCTCTTGCTCAAGCGAAAGCCATTACCCTCGAGGAGGAGCTGAACAAGGTCAAGGAGGATCTGCAAGGGCAGAAGGCTATGTATGAGGCTCAGCTTGAATCTCTTCGCGATTCCCACCGAGCTCAGGTCGAAAACTTGGAGAGGGAGGCCGACAATTAGTACGACCAGGGACTTCGGCATTCCTACTGTTGTATCATGGCCGTCCTCGGGAAGCAGCACCCTGATCTGAAGATGGACGACCTTGCAGCTGGTGTTGCTCAACATATGGACGAGGAGGCGGCCAAGGAAGATGCCGAGGGGATAGAGCCGATCGTGATTGAGGAGGAAAGTTCTCCTCCTCGTGCAGTCCCTGCTGACGTTGGCGAGGCGAGCACCCCTGCTGTCGTTGCCGAGGCGAGCACCCCCCGGACGCAACTGGTGATACTCCCCCCGCACCTGAGGAGGTCCAGTCAACCGATGCTGCTCAGCTTACTGATCCGCCCTCTTCTTGATGTATTTCTTTCATTGTAATGAACAACGTTTATGAAATTTATCTTCTCTGTTAACTATTTGCACATTAATAAAAATGTTTTTGATTACTTTCTTGTGTTGTAATCGCGAGTTATCTTTCGTTTAAGAATCTGCTCGTCTTCGGCTAGTTGAGCAGGTTCTGGCTTGGCATATGGTTTTGCCACATGCCTTAGAAAATTTTTCAATGTTTGGGTTTCTGCTCGCCTTCGCGCGGTCGAGCAGATCCTGGCACGTCTGGCTTCTGTCTCGCCATCATTTGGCTTTGAGACTTGGTGAGCCTTTGCATGCCTTAGAAATTTTTTTTCGATGCTTGGGGATTCTGCTCGCCTTCACATGGTCGAGCAGATCCTAGCACGCTTGGCTTCTGTCTCGCCATAAAACAGGCTTTGAGACTTGATGAGCCTTTGCATGCCTTAGTGAATTCTTCGATGCTTGGGGATTCTGCTCGCCTTCACATGGTCGAGCAGATCCTGGCACGCTTGGCTTCTGTCTCGCCATAAAACAGGCTTTGAGACTTGATGAGCCTTTGCATGCCTTAGTGAATTCTTCGATGCTTGGGGATTCTGCTCGCCTTCACATGGTCGAGCAGATCCTGGCACGCTTGGCTTCTGTCTCGCCATAAAACAGGCTTTGAGACTTTGTGAGCCTTTGCATGCCTTAGTGAATTCTTCGATGCTTGGGGATTCTGCTCGCCTTCACATGGTCGAGCAGATCCTGGCACGCTTGGCTTCTGTCTCGCCATAAAACAGGCTTTGAGACTTGGTGAGCCTTTGCATGCCTTTAGAAAATACTTCGATGATTGGGGATCTTGCTCGCCTTCGCGTGGTCGAGCAGATCCTGGCATGCTTGGCTTCTGTCTCGCCATAAACAGGCTTTGAGACTTATTGAGCCTTTGCACGCCTTTAGAA
Source organism: Citrus hindsii (assembly GCA_004802465.1). NCBI lineage: Eukaryota > Viridiplantae > Streptophyta > Magnoliopsida > Sapindales > Rutaceae > Citrus > Citrus hindsii. The sequence continues at coordinate 62,269 of QWBT01000565.1, read as the reverse complement.
AATACTTCGAGGATTGGGGATCTTGTTCGCCTTCGCGTGGTCGAGCAGATCCTGGCATGCTTGGCTTCTGTCTCGCCATAAAACAGGCTTTGAGACTTATTGAGCCTTTGCACGCCTTTAGAAAATACTTCGATGATTGGGGATCTTGCTCGCCTTCGCGTGGTCGAGCAGATCCTGGCATGCTTGGCCTCTGTCTCGCCATAAACAGGCTTTGAGACTTATTGAGCCTTTGCATGCCTTTAGAAAATTGATCACAGTCCCAACAGAATCTCGACGTTCCATTAATTGCAGGATTTAATTTTACATGAACTTGCTTTGACATAAAAGAAAAAAAAAATAAAATAAAAGACAACGAGCACGAGCAAAAATAGCTTTAAAATGTGAACAAGTCTTACTGGAAGTATTTCCTGAGGTGTGCCGCGTTCCATGGGCGTTTCTCCTCGTGACCATCAGTGCGGATCAGCTTGTAAGCTCCAGGTCCCACTATCTGCTTGACCCTATATGGCCCCTCCCCATTTGGTCCCAACACTCCTTGAGTCGAGTCTTTGATGCCCTGATTCACTTCTCTCAGTACCCAGTCTCCGACCCTGAACTGCCGTATATTCACCTTCTGGTTATGGTAACGAGCAACCCTTTGCTGGTAAATGGCTGATCGTTCAGCTGCTTGCTCCCTCTTCTCCGTAAGCAGATCTAGATTCAGGCACATCTGTTCGTCGTTCTCCTGCTCATTGAAATGTTATCTGCATTGCTTCCCTTGCTGCCGTGGAGTAGCAGCTTCTAGCGATTCTCTGGTCTCCTCGTACCACTCCAACTACCCCATTCACCCGGTACTTCAGAGCCAGATAATGGTTGGACAGCACCGCTTTGCTCATCCTCAGAAATGGCCGGCCTAGGATCATCTGGTAAGGACCTTCCTCATCCACTACCACAAAGTCCAGTATCATTGTCCTTTCTGTCGGGGAGCTCCCAATCGTGATAGGCAGCTCGACCATGCCCAGAGGGACCAGCTTTCCTTCTCCAAACCCCTTCAAGGAGGTATTGGTGTACTCCAACTTCCGGTCTGTTATTCCCATCTCCTCCAGGGTTGACTTAAACAACACGTCAACTGAGCTCCCTGTGTCAACTAGTATCCTGTCAAACTTCTTGCTAGCAACAGTGGCCTTGATGACCAAAGCATCCTCGTGGGGGTATAGAATCCCTTCTTCATCCTCATCTGTCCACATGATTGGCACTTGCCTGACTCTTGCACGTTTGGCTGCTGGGGTGTTGAAGAATACCTCTTTGCTGGTCATGGCGTATCTAGCATAATTCTTCCTCGACCTGTTGGAATCTCCGGCCAATGTTGGGCCCTCAGCTATCACCCTTACTGCAGGCTGCTCGCGCCTCAAGTTTCTATCACTATGCTCCCCTTCACATGTCGAGGCCACCAGCGGGAAAGTTCCATCTATAAACTCGTCCAGGTATCGATTTCTCACCAAATCTTCAACCTGGGTCTTGAGATCTCTGCATTCTGCAGTGGTATGGCCATGAGTGCCATGGAACTTACAATGGCGTCCCCTATCCCTCCTGCCGGGTAGCTTTGTTATTGGGGCAGGGAGGTACAACAATCCTCGGTCCTTTATGGCCTCGTACACCTCGTCCAGGGACATCTTCAAGGAAGTATACCGCCCATAGTCCTGGTTCTGGTCGATCAGATGTACTGCCTTTTCTCTATTTGCTCCGCTTTGAGTTGGAGGCAGTGGCAGCACTTCTGGTCTGCTCCCTCTACTACCGTGGGAGTGTTGATGAAGACCACCATATGCCGAGTCATGCCTTCTCCAAGGCTCCGTAGCTGGGGAACGAGGAGACTGTGCCCTGCTGCGCTGATATTGTGGTGGCCTTTGATGAGGCTGGTAAGCTGTTACCCGACCTCCTGCTCCACTACCTGAGGCCTGGTGGTCCCTTCTCCTGATCGGCCCATTCCCTGGTAATACTTTCTTCTCTTTTCTCCCCAACCCTTCTAACTGGTCTGTCTTAATCCGAGCAGTCTTTTCTTCCTCGATCTCTATGTCTCTTTTGGCCTGCTCGTATGCGGCTGCATACGTCTGAATAGCCGGGCTTCTCAAGTTGTACCACAGCCTTCCTATTTTCACTCCCTTTTTCAATCCTCTTAGTGCCTGAGGATGGTTGAAGGCTCCCAAGTCGAGGACAGCACGATGAAACCTCTTGATGAATTCCCGAAGGGTTTCCTGCTCCCCCTGTTTCATGCTTTTCAGATCCATCATGTCATCTTCGGGTGCCATTGCCCCACTAAACTGCTCTGCAAATTCCTGGCACATCTGCTCGAAGGTCTTAATGCTCCCCCGAGAAAGTTTCCTGTACCACTCGCGTGCACGTCCCTCCAGGGAGAGTGGGAACACTCTGCACCTTTGGGATTGAGATAACCCTTGCACCCCGGTAATGTCGTTGAAGCGCTCTATGTGCACCAACGGATCAGTTCGTCCCGAATATCTTAGGTCTGGGAGGCGAAAATCCCTTGGAATGACTACTCTCATGATCTCTGCTGCGAGCGGTGATTCTCCGTCCAGCATTATCCTCCAACCAGGAGTTTTGCTCCTTCCTTGCATGTTGTCAATTACCTGCGCTAGTCTGCGCACTTCCTCCTCCAGCTGCACTGCACGACCAGGATCGCGTGCCGCAACTTGGTCCCGCTCTTGCTCTACATCATGCAAGTGCTGCCTCAACTCTGTCTCCTCTGCATTCACTACCCCATCGTCCTCGTCAAGAATCTGTCTTGCCGGGGACTGCTCTTCCTCTCTATGAAATTCTTCCCGCAGAAATAGGTTAACTCTCTCACCGCCAAATCTCCCGGTGGTTGGATTTCTCCTCGTACTATCGTGACCTGGTGTCACTCCACCACCTCTCACCCTTTCCTCCTGGGTTCCTCTTCGTTCACTCTGTAGCTCATGCAGGATGGTTGTCAGGGTCTCCATCTGCTTCTCCATCCGTTCCATCCGGTCGAACATGGCCTTTTCCCGCGCTTCACTGGCTATCTCTCTCAGCGTCACGGAATCATTTAGCCTCATATCACCCCCTTGTGCACTACTTCCTCCTGTCTCCATCGCTTTTCCACTTGCTTCACTCCTCTTCTTGCTATCAACAGAAGCTTTTTGCTCAGCTCCCCACAGACGGCGCCAAAATGTTGATGCGAGATTCTGGTTACGTTCTTCCTACGACCAGGATATCTGCTCGATCAACTTCACCTCGACCAGGATCTCTCCTCGTATGCTTTCTTCTCCAAGTCAGAGCACGCCGATTGTTTTCCCGGCGCAAACCCTCCGACGCTCAAGTCAGATATCAAGGTTCTGGGAACGCTTGCCACAGATCTTATGGCTTTTCAGTAATCTCAGTTCTTAGAATTCTCTTTTCTTAGTTCAAATAGCAAAAAATCTAACCCTTTTACCTTCGTTGGCTACCTTTTTATAGGCTTCCTCTGAATCCCAGTCTTCCGAAGTCTACGCCCATCATTCCCCCCACTCTTGGATGTGGACGCCCCACTATTGTCATTGTGGGCGAATGGAGATGGACTTCGTGCCTTAATTCGCGGATAGGAATACACGTCTTGCCAACTGCCGTTGACTGGGTCTCGACCACTAGCAGGAATGACCGTATGCCTCTAACAGGAGTTCGGCCTCGCGAATGGCATATTCGTGGACGAGCAGAATACTCCTGCTCCTGTTCCCCTGCTTCCTGGCTCTTACAGGACACACCTGCTCGCAGAACTCTGCCACCAAACACCTGCTCATCAAGTCTGGTCTCGTCGGAGTATTTCCCTCAAACACATATGATAATCATTGGTAAGGTTTCCGAAATGTGAATCTTTAAATGTTCCATTTCTTCACTCTGAGGAAAAGTTGAACGTGGAAGACGAAGCAATGGTATAACAGTGTTTAATTTCTTGCGAGCATTTCACCAAACACTTGGTATGCATAATCAAAGTTTATTTAACCAGTTTGTAACGTTTGGTTATTGAGAAAGAGTAAAAAGAAAGTTAAGCATTGAAAGAAAATTTTCAGATCAGATGATCATGATCGTTTTCATTACATATTAAGTCTAATTACAAGTCCTTTTATATCAGTCTCTGGAACATTCTACAAACATCAAAATCATATGCTTGAGCTAAAGTTAATTACAAGTAACAAACTTGCTGCCAGATCACCAGTTTAGTTATCTAACAAACTTAACGAACTGAAGCATCTAAAGAACATATTCCAGAGTATGTTCCTTAACATGCATAAATGGTCAATCATACTTGCCAAAAAAATTGATGAACATTCACTTCTAAAGAAGCAAATTAATTAGTTTTCTTGTAAAAATCATAATTAGCCAAAGAAAGTTCATGTGTTTTTTTTTTCTTTTAAGATTCAAGACAATTCTTCAAAGATGAAATCAGTTTTTATTGATACGTTCAACAAATTCGAAGGCATTCGAACCTTCTGTGGCACGAATTAATATAATTAAAAAAAAAACAGTAATGATATACATACTACAATTAATATTGCAGTTAGTAGTTAGTACACCTTTACTACTGGGTAAAAAAAATTATTTACTACAAAAATAAAAAAGAAAATTACACGATAAGACAAACTATTTTTGGTCTCTTATGGATTTTGTACTAATTATTATACTAATTATCAATATTCATAAGAAAATAATGTACAACAATGAAGGGACATGGCAGAGGTAAAAAAAGTTATTTTATTATTTAAATAAAAGTAAAACATTTAGCTAAGATTTATTTTGGTATTTGGAAGGATGTACAAAGCAAAAGAGAATATAAAAAAGTGAAAAGAGTTATAATGAAAAGAGTCACACCCTCCATGATAATATAATGAATTGAACTATTTTTTTTAAATCTAGTTAAAAAATTACCGTAATTGTAAATAAAGTGAAAAGAGTTAGGATGATTGTCAATGTCAATATTAAAATTTAAAATTTAATCTTGACCACTCATTTGACTAGAAGAGATTGAAAGAGAAAAGAAAATTAAGAGAAGATATTTACCCCATGAATAAACACAAGATGTATCAAAGAGATACTTTTAGTAAAGTCAGGGAATCTGCAAAACTGCTTCTTCCCTTCCCTTTGTAACGAACTTAATTGACCATTGACTTGGTCGGAATACGCGATGCACGTAATGCACACACGTGAGGACCCAAACCTGAAGCCAATATGTACACAAAACTAAAACAATGAAATTGTTACAGTTTGACAAAATAAAAAATTATACAAATTAAACAAACTGTAATGTACCTTTGTTTTAAGACTTCTTTTGTATGGTTTATTGAGCTCACACTCCCAAGTCCAATGTCCTTTAGGCTTTTATCAACGCAGTTCAACGTTACTTTGTCCAATTTGGGTTTTTGTTCAATTCTCCTCCACAGAAATTTTCACACTGGGGCAACCATCCATCACTAATCTTTCCAAAGATGGGAATTTGAAGGCATAATTGCCGTAGCAGAAGGTTGTCAGACTTTTCAACTCTAAAACACACGTACATTCATTCAGATTAAAATAGGAGTTATACATCTGAAAGCTAAAAAGCACAGAAACAGAACAACTAATAACACAGAAACAGAACCTCAGATACAAGAAGTGGAACACTGAACAATTGACTAGTTAGGAAGCAAACTGACATTGAGAGATTAAACACCAGTGAAGTGACTACAACAATCTAGGATAGAAAAAGGTTAAAAAAAGAAAAGAAAAGAAAATTACAAGAGTCAGTACAGAACAAAACAAAACAGAGACAACAGCAGGACAATTAGATAGGGAGCAGAGCAATTCTAAATAACAAGCTGGAGATCAAAGGATGCCAAGTGCTGTTGACATTAAAAGATTGAAAGTTCAAAAGAGTTTATGGCAAAAACTGCGAAACAAACAGCGCAATAGTGAGCACAATAAACAGGAGCGAATTGTAATTGAGGTCAAAGTATGTAAACAAGGGAAGGACTGTTGATTATAATGAACGAATGATATTAAACGATGATAGTTTTTGCCAAAAGTTCATTCCACAAATTCAAGAAGTCAAGAAAGGAACGAAAGTTGAAAGTGACCCATTTTATTCTTCGATGTGTTGTGCTATAATTGCATATCTCTAGGTGCTGGAGCTGCTCAAAGCTTCTGATCGCAGAAGCTGAAAATATATATTTCAATTTTTGAATCAATCGTGTTAGACTTTTAAAACGAGAAAACATATCTTCAAGCTGATTATCCCAAATCTTTTCAACATTGATTTTGTACAGCTCCATGTTGGGCAAGAGAAGCATAAAATAAAGTGGATAAATTGCTTCTCATGAAAGTGCTCTACACAATGTTGCTTTGGGAGTACCAAGTACCTGCTCTGTTTGGCATTTCACATTCAGTGTTTGTAAATGTGGAAAGACAATCTATTGAGTCTGAGAATTTTTTTTTTTTAACCAAATGTATTAATATTAATCAACGCTGTTGGAACTCGTAACCTCTTATCTCAACTTTAGAACCATAACCTTAGATATCTAAGTCTATAACATGATTGATCTACTTCAAGCCCGAATTTTTTTTTTTTGGAAAAAATAGATATTTTTTAATAGTTAATAAAGGAATAAATTTTTAATTTTTTTCAGTAACCTTTTAGATTGGACCTTAGTCATAAATTGGTTCATTTAAAATAAAAAAGACTAATGTACTTAGAAATAAAAATAAAAATAATTCTTTTGCAAGTAACATCATATATAAGAAATTATCCAGTTCAAAATCTTGAACTCTCTTAAAAGTCCAAAAAAGTTGTTACAACATATGGTGTATGAGTGTGGCGTAACAGTTTTCTCAAACTTTAAGAAAGTTCAAAATCTTGAACTAGATGAGCACTCCATCATGCATGCTCCAATAAATTCCTATCAACAAATCTTTTTATTTCGAGTCTGTATCATAAGGATTGTATTTAATCAAATGCAAAATAATATAACATCTAATAATTTTTTTTAATTTTTAGTTCATACTAATAATAATAATGTTCGCATTTAATAGGTGAAAGAAATATATTAGTTTTTAAGGGTTAATTTTTAACTCTTATATTCTAAATCATAATTTATAAAAAAAAAAATCGGTGGAAAAAAAAATTAATCTTTTTTCGCAAAAATATATCTGTGTAATGGGTATCATTCATGTACGTTGAATTTCCAGAGGAATGAAGCTAATAATGTTCGAATGCTACTCCAATGAATTTCACTACTAAAATATTAAATTATCTTCATGAAAAAATTGCATGATTAGAATGATTAACTCAAGGCACTCGAGCATTTAAAATTGCATCACTACTAAAATGTTAAATAATAATGTTCGCATTTAATGGCTAGTTTCATCATTATAACAACCAAAACACTGAGCATTCCAATGCATTTTAACTCAAGGCACGCATGCACAAGCATGATTATTGATTCACACATGCATCTTTAATTAATTAACTAAAATATGGCACTTGAAAACTCTTTGGGGGTGCCTACAAATTGAAATTTGGTAACACAATTAATGCTAAGAAATTAATCTGGCTACCGTATATCCTGCAACGACATGGATAAAGGACTGTTCCGCCATTCAACCTGAAATCATCAAGTGAAAGAAACAAGATCATGAGCGTTGTTTTAAAATCTGAAAGCCGACTCGAAGTAATAACAATAATAACAATTAATAGACCTTACCATTAGTTATCACATTACTGCCCAGTGCATCTTCCTCCTCATTCCCTGCATGCGGCAAACCAGGCTGAGGACCAACCACACGGCCACGCCAGTATGTCTCGAGAATCGTTACTGACTTCTCATGGATCTCGTCGTTGTCATGACTTTGCAGATTTTCTATCTTTTCTAATCCCTCGGCCTCTTCAACCAACTGGGCAAACTGATTAAGATCTCCAATGTCTGAGTCTGTATTCTTTTCAGCTTCCCCGACCTTCAAAATGTTCTCTAATCCTTCTAAGCAAACAGTGACGATCTTTGGATCAGCACATTGAAGGAGATCACACAATGGTTTTATACAACCCTCCTTCTTTGTATCAAATTCAGCATTTTGAAGCAGATTGACAATGGGACGAATTAAGCCAGCATCAATTACTGCCTGAATCTGTTCCCTGTTTCCAGCTGTAATATTTGAAATAATCCAGCTGATTTCCTTCTTGATGATCTCTTCATGATTGTGGACCAACATGTCCAAAAGGTATGGCACTGCACCATGGTTAATTATACATTGAGTCTGGAAATCATCTCCCGTCACAATATTTCCAACAGTCCGCAGGGCAGGAGTGAGCACCGAGGGTGATGGATGGCCAAGGAGCTCCACAAGTCGTGGACAGACACCTGCCTCGATCACAGCTTGAATTTTGTCATTCGTACCATCAGCAAGATAGGAGAGTGACCAGCAGGCATCAGTCAAGACATCTTCATCGTTTGAATGAACAAGCTGCGCAAGCGCCGGAAGAGCTGGCCTCACCTGATCAAAAGGTCGCTCTGGCTTGCCCCTGCAGAAATTGGACAATGTCCGTGTGGCATTTCTTAGCATTGAAAGCTTAGCATGCTCATTTAACTCTGCCAGTAATGGAATCAAAGCCCCTTGACTAAGCACAAGATCACGGCATCTAGGTGAGTCACCAGCAACATTTCCCAATGCCCAAACAGCCTGCTCGCGGACATCATCACTTGGAGAAGAAAGTAGCTTCACAAATATTGGAACAGCGCCGTGGTCAATCACCACATTAGTGTTCTCCGAAGTTCCAGAAGCAATATTCATAAGAACCGAAGCAGCCTCATACTGAAGTTGGGGATAGTCTTCCCTCATAAGAAACTCAACAAAGCACGGGACAACGCCAGATTGTATGACTTTGTCAATTGGTGGATTCCTGTCAAATGAAAGCAGTTTTCGGAACAGAGTAGTTGCTTCCAGCTGCAAGCTATTGTCATCTGACCAAACCCCAGCAACCAACGCGGGAAAGCTTCCCAACTTAGTTTGAGATTGGGGGCAGGAGCAGGAGGAGGAAATTAAGTTAGGGGTTTGGAGTGAGAAAAAGCAAGAGAGGGAAAAAGCTGATTGTTGATAAGTATGTACCTGCTGTATGGTTGTATTAAGGTCGCCCTTCCAAAACCAACATGCTTCATACCACAGCTGCACTTTGTGTAACTTGGGTGTGCTTAATTCTCCTTCAGAGAAAATCTTCATGTTGGGGCACTTATTCACGAGTAATATTTCTAAAGATGGGAATTTGAAGGCACAATTGCTAGAGCAGAAGCTTGTCAGACTTTCTAAGTATAAAAGCTTCAACTCCTTCAATTTGCTGAAAGCAATGACCTCATCCTTTGCTGCAACATTATCATCTGCCACTATTATTTCTGTTATCATAACGCATGATTGTATCGTCATTTCTCTGAGTCGCACTAGAGTCTTTGCTATTGAGGATGTTAACACGTTTTTCAGTCCTCCGCAATGTGATACCGCTAGAGTTGTAAGATTCTGAAAGGTTGTCGAGGATGGCACTAGATTGATCAAATGCTGACACGATGACACGCGTAGAATAACCAAGTTGTTCGTAATGGAGGACTCTTGTTTCAAAATATGCTTCAGATCACAACACTTGTTTGCATCTCTTATGATTACCTTCATCCCATTTTCAGCCTTTTCTTTTGAGAACCTCTTAGGATGCCCTCCTATTTGGACGACTTTCATGGTGTGAAATCTCTGGAGAAAATCATCAAGTGATAACATAGTAGTTGACTCAGCATCAAACTTCACATGAAGGCATTTAAGTTTGCAAAGCAAGTCTTCCGAAAATAAACATGTATTTGTTATTATATGCTTTGCATCTACTATCAATTCTTCCAAATTAGGGAATACCTGAGTAATCGATCAGAACCACAAAAAAAAAAAAGGGGGGGAACAAGATGGATCAGTTGATGTTCATTCTAACCATTTCACAAAATTAAATACTGTGAACTTATGAGGAAATTTTAAAAAATAGAAGAGAATTATAAGTTATCACTAGCCTATGCAATATATTTATTCAATAAATTTTACCTTTTGTAAAATAATAATAATAATGCACATAATATGCAGAATAATTATGAATGAATGGTATATACTAATCTGTAAGAGAGTTACGCTGCTGACAGCTTGACTCTTTGTAACAAAACGAAGTGATGAAGGCAATGGCAGTATAACTCTAAGCTCTTCAATATAAATTTTGAAGGAACATACATAAAAATTGAAATATCGATTATGAAATTTATGTACGTACCTTTTCTGTCAAGATATTAGTAGTTCTTTTATATCTCATCAAGAATTCAGGACATAGAATTATAATTAATTCCTTTAAGGATGGAAATTCGAGAATATCTACATCTCCTGTGCAGAAATTTCTGAGCTTTTCAAGATCATCCATCTTTAGATATTGTAACTGAGGAAATATTACAATACTATTCTTCCTTTCTTCCTGGTTCTCCACAACTATTAATTCTTCCAGGACACGGCAGTTTTCTATCTCAATGCGTTGGAGTCGAACAAAGGTGTTATTACTAACTGTCGAAGATGAAAATAGACATCTTAAATTCATACAGTTGTACAGGGTCAAGTGCGTTAAATTCTGACTACCACAAGACATGACAGCAACATGGCTTTGCCAAATCCTCTCAACATTTATTGAATCCAACTCCAAGTTCTCCAACTTCGGTAACGCAACCTGCTCCAAAAAAATTAACTTGCAATTTTGTTGATAGACAAATCAATAAAATTACTCTTTCTCTTGCTATAGTTCTTTTCAGTCTTTCATACAAACAACTATTAATCATGTTTCCAAATTATTCCTTACGGAATTGACACATGTGTTCCAAAGACATATATTAAAGAAAATGACAAGTCATAATGTGAATCAATTTATTGGTTAATTTTTTTTTTAATTTAGTAATCAAAACATATTTAGTATTTCGTAACATGATGTTTATTATTATTATTAATTCACTTATAGTGTCGAATATCTTTTCTTTTCTCTGAGAATGTATTTTTTACACTGCACAACACTTCAGACAAAAATTTAGAATAACCAACCTTCTCAACGAAAAGTGCATTGACATTGTCCTTCAAAATGATTTCGTGTGACTGCATAACATCTGTTGATTCCTCTCGTCTCTGTTGACATTGAAGGTGTCTCGATTTTAGGTACAATCTTAATTGTAAGCACAATCTTAATGCCTAGATACAAGATCTTTAAATCTTAGTACAATAAGTTTAGCATTAGGAATGATAATACCAACTATTTTCATATACACACACATACAAGATCCCAAGTGAAAAGAACCGACCATACCTTTGACTCTGCCGGATTTGGGGGGTGGTTCCAGATATTGAGATGCTTGAGTTGTGAAGGACCGACTTTGGCTAATTCATTAACAAAATAATCGACATCTTGCTCTGGCAATTTAGATAATCCCAGGTCTTCAATCCCCTGTAGTTGCACGATCAGTCCATCCTTCAAGCGAATCTTGGAATCCGGACAGATTTTGAGTTCTCTATGCCAAACGCCAGCGTAATAATAAGCCCCGATATGTATTTTGTACCTTTCGAGCTTCGGGAAGAACAAGCCTCGTGGGAGAGTGTTGACATCTTTGATATGTAATTCTAAAGAGGTCAAATGCTTCAACTCGTGAAGGCTAGCATTCTTGACCCCTTCCATCTCCACCTCCCATTTACCAAAGCTATTATAACCTATATACAGTTCTTCTAAATGGGATAAATTTGATAAAACATTTGCTGGAATAACTTCTAGTTCTCTACAATCTCGCAAATCAAGCAACCTTAGCCGAGCCAATTCACTTACTTCTACAGGCAACATCTTAATATTAGAACCTCGTAGGCAAAGAATCTCTAGTTTCTTCAAGTCTCGTATAGCAGTTATATCAAGCAGTTTGCAATTATCCAAACTCAATGTTCGAAGGTTTGACAGAAGACCAAGTGATGAGGGCAGTGACATTAGATTCATGTTAGTCAAGTTTATAACTCTGACCTGCATCATCCTCTCGAAAAATTTGTTTGGAATTGTTAATGACGAAGATTCCTGATCAGCGCATATAAAAAGAAGTTTGAGTTGAGGAGATTCCACTACTTCAGGAAGCAAATTAGTCCTGATATCATGTAAGACGATTGAAGTGTAAAGCTTTATTGCACTTTCGTCTGACCATTCCCGGTAACCTTCAACCTGCTCATTTGTCGCCGAAAAAACATTTTGTTCGGTAGATGCAATTGATATGGCAACATCGCGAACAACATCATGCATAGAAAACAACTCTTTCTTCTGGCTTATATGGTTAAGCAGCATACAAGAAGCTTTGAGTTTGTGCACCAATGCGTGTACTCGAGCTCGTGCTACTTCCATCTTACTCACACCTTGAAATAAACCCAATCCCATACTACACATTAACAAATCATCAATGGATGCTATTGCTGTATATCCTATTAGCAAAAAGGTGTTCTTGAGCTCCTCCCCTGCCAATTTGTCGTAACTCAACTTTATGGCTTTATATGCAGCTGGCTGTATATTCATAAAATTCGTTGACGAAGGCCGTCTTAGCTGTTCCAATGCATCTCTCCAATCAAATAAACTATTATTGTCCCTTAATGCCCTTGCTACTGTCACAATGGAAACAGGCAAACCTGCACATTCCTTCGCCACATCCCTTGCTACCCATTTCAATTCACTACCTTCAACATAATCACCTGCCATCTTCTTGAACAGACTCCAAGCTTCTTCTTCTCCTAAGGCACCAATTAGGAAATTCTGTTGAGAATCCATCTTCTTTGACAATGTATCTATGCTTCTTGCCGTCAACAGCACTTTACATCCCTTGTGATAATCTCCGTGAGGAATTCCCACCGCCTTCAAATCAAGATTTTCCCAAATGTTATCTAAGATTACAAGGATCCTCTTCTCTTTCTTCAGTCGATCATAAAGTCTTCTTGCCCTACCCGATTCACTCTCCTCAGCAAACTTTAGACCTAGTTTATCTGCGATTTCTCCTTGAATCTTTCTTATGTCTTGACTCTCAGACACCTCAGAGAAAACCACCTGATCGAAGAGCTTGTCATTCTCTGCTCTTCTAGCAACTTCTTTAGCTAGCGTCGTCTTTCCGATGCCGCCCATTCCGTAAATCCCAAGCATGCTGACGTCAGGATTTTTTAATGCATCAATTATTTCATTTAGAATGGACATTCTTGATTCAAAGGCCTCGTAATCTTTGTTAGACATAAGCAAGGTATCTTCCGGAATGATGCTGTAGGAAATATTATCAAATCTTCCAGCTTCCCGGACTTTGACAATAGCCTCCGTCAGCGTCACTGCTTCCTTGCTAAGCCGAAGGCGGGTCTTCAAATTAGGACACAACCCCTTGAAACAATGCTTATTCGCAGTGGCTTCATCGTTTGTAAATTTATCTTCCTCTTCGATGACATTGTTGGACCTTGCAAGCCAATTCTTAACGATCTCTTCAATCTCTTCCCCTTTTCTTTCAGCCTCATCAACCCTATGCTGTGTACTCGCCCTCTCAGACTTCAGATTCTCAACTTCAGTCCTGAGAATCTGTAAGTTGCTAGCGTACTTGCTCTCACGCAAATAGCTAATTTGGCGATATGCTGGAGGAGCCAAGCACTTTATAACTTCTACAACAATAGTAACAATGATTTCTGCCATTTTATTGAAACTTTTTCTTTTCTCTTTTTTTTTTTTCAGAATTTTGAAAAATCAATTGACTCGATAGGAAGCAAACTGAGTGACTGCACACAAGTGACTATAAAATGATGAAGCAGTGAGTAGATATAGAATGAAACAGAGACAGAAGCAGGACAAGTATATAGAGAGAGAACACGGAACAGAGCAAAATCAAATAACAGGATTGTAGATTACAACAAACAGGGGCCAAGAATTGTTGAGATCAGAAGATTGAAAATTCAAAAGAGTTGATGGCAAAAGCGGAATAAGAAAACAACAATGAACACAATAAACAGAAGCAAATTGTGTCTGTGATTGAAAGATGGAAATAATAAGGAAAGGGTTTGTTTGATGTTGGGAATGAATGCAATTACAAAGAATGACAGATATTAAAAAATGATTTCAATAGTGGAGGAGTGGTTGAAGAATAATGAGATTAAAAGTTCAAAAGAGTTGATGGCAAAAAGCTGAATAACAAACAAAACAACAAAAGTGAGCACAATAAACAGGAGCAAAATGTATTTGAGATCAAAGAGTATAAATAAGGAAAAGATTTTGTTGATTGCAATGAGTGAATGACTGATAATGAGCGATAATGGTTTGCCAAAAGTTTTAAAGAGCGACACTCCACAAATTCAACAAGTCAAGAAAGGAACAAAATTTGAAATTGACCCATTTTATTTTTGAACTGCATGCTACGCTGCAAAACCAAAGTTCCTTGGCTAATTTAATTTAGAATCGATGAAAAAGAATGAAGAACTAAAGATAAAGGATGAGAAGGTGATAGCTTTAATTATGATTATTTGTTACGCAAGTGATGATGGACCAAGTATAAATGTTAAAATACAAAACAGAATGTTTCTGATGTCAGCTGGTACCTAAAATCCTGAAAATTTGAGTAGTTAAAAGCGAAAATAAATATTAAAATCGACAAACGAGAATAATGGTTTACTGAAAGTTCAAGGAGTGATATTCCTTTCCGCTCATTGAAGTAAATCCATGGATAATAATGCTGATTCCAACATGTATAATTTAATGTTAATTAAAGTAAAAGCGATGATCATATTCATTTTTCTAAATATGCTTTGATTAAAGTTGTTGTGTTGGATATACATATAGCAATCTTTGGTAAAGTTCCAGAAACGCGAATCTTTTAATTGTTCATTCCTTCCTTCTTAGAAAAAGTTAACAGCGAAGATGAAGCAATGCCATAACAGGGTTTAATTTCTTGCTAGCATTTTCAACAGATACGTGGTATGCATAAATGGTCAATTGCCAAAAAAATTGACGAACATTCACTTCTAGAGAAGCAAATTATTGTTTCTAGAAATAATAATTAGCCAAAAGAAGTTCATGTATTTTTTTTCCTTTTTAAGGTTCAAGACAATTCTAACTCGAAGGCATTCGAACCTTCTGTGGCATGAACTGCTAATTTTCTGCACAATTAATCAAACTAATGACACAGTCAAAGTACAAAATATATGTTATTGCATTTGTTTGGTCATATATCTGTTACGAAAGTAGAGATTATCGCTATCCCAATAAGAAAAGAGTAATGATATATTTATTACAATTGGTAGTACAATTAGTACACTATCATTATATGATAAAAAAAAAAAAAAAATTCACTACAAGATAGAAGAAAATTAGCCTATAAGGCAAAACTTTTTTTGTTGCTTTCCGATTTTGTACTAATCATTGTACATATATCATTATTCATAAGAAAATAACGTACAACAATGAAGGGACTATACAGAGGTAAAAATGTTTTTGTTTTTTTTCACTCTTTTTAATAAAAATAAGGTGTTTAGTTAAGGGTTATTTTGGCATTTGGAAGGGTGTGCAAAGTAAAAGAGTATATGATAGAGTGGAAACAGCCGCACCTTCATCATAATATTTTTGTTATGCTAGTAATAATAGACCAAGTATAAATGTTGAAATACAGAACAGAATATTTGTGATGTCAGTTGGTACCAAAATTCCTGAATACCTGAGTAGTTAAAAACAAAATTTAAAATATTAAAATCTACAGAGGAGAATAATAGTTTGCTAAAAGTTCAAGGAGAGAAATTCCTTTCCGCTCATTGAAGAAAATCCAGGAACAATAATGCTGATTCAACCATGTATAATTTAATGTTAATTAAAGTTAAAGCCATCATATTCGTAAATATGCTTCGATTAAAGCTGTTGTGTTGAATGTACATATAATAATCATTGGTAAGGTTTCCGAAATGTGAATCTTTAAATGTTCCATTTCTTCACTCTGAGGAAAAGTTAAACGTGGAAGACGAAGCAATGGTATAACAGTGTTTAAATTCTTGCTAGCATTTCACCAAATACTTGGTACGCATAATCAAAGTTTATTTAACCTGTTTGTAACGTTTGGTTACTGAGAAAGAGTAAAAGAAAGTTAAGCATTGAAAGAAAATTTTCAGATCAGATGATCATGATCATTTTCATTACAGATTAAATCTAATTACAAGTTCTTTTATATCAGTCTCTGGAACATTCTACAAACATCAAAATCATATGCTTGAGCTAAAGTTAATTACAAGTAACCGTGCTAACAAACTGTTAACTGAATAACAAATTCATAACAAACTTGCTGCCCAGACTGCCAGATCACCAGTTTAGTTATCTAACAAACTTAACGAACTGAAGCATCTAAAGAATATATTCCAGAGTATATTCCTTAACATGCATAAATGGTCAATCATACTAGTTAAAATATAAAATGCTCTGTAGATTTTGTTTGCTTACTTAGAAAAACAGAGAGAAAGTTTTTGATTGACAGAAAATACAAAGTTTCAACTTATTCATTAATTGCAATCACAATACAATTTATAGTAGTGTGTAGAATCTTCTCAAGGTTACAAGTTTGCAAAACTCGTGAGCTGAGATTCTGGTACACATAACAAACTTTTGGAGGGAAGCTGATAAGCTCTCTAACTAACTGCAAAACTAACTTCCAGCGTGGCTTGATGACTCAGCAGATGACTCAGCATATTTTATTCTTAACATGCCCCCGTAAGCTCAAGGTCGTGAGCAGACATTGAGCTTAGTTCTCATATAGGCAAAATGATCAAAACTCAGAGGTTTGGTAAGCACATCAGCTAACTGATCAGAACTAGACACATGCTCAATGAAGAGGTCCTTATTGGCAATGTGTTCTCTGACAAAATGTAAATCCAATTCTATATGTTTAGTTCTGGAATGATACTTAGGATTGCTAGTCAAAGCTTCTGCACTGCTGTTATCACAATAAAGAACAGGAGGTTTGGGAAGTGATACTTTGAGCTCTTTCAGCAGATATGTAATCCACAAAACCTCAGATGTAGCTAAGGCTAATGCTCTATACTCAGATTTAGCAGATGACCTGGAAACAATGTTTTGTTTCTTAGATGACCAAGACACAAGATTGGATCCAAGATAAACACAATACCCTCCAACAGATCTTCTATCATCTGGATCAGACCCTCAATCTGCATCAGAATATGCTGTGAGACTTGGAGAACCTGTCTTGAAGAACTGAAGCCCAAAATGTGCTGTACTCTGTAGATATCGTAATACCCTCTGTAACGCCCAATTTTTATTTATTTATTTTTCCTCTTTTGCCCTTATTAAATTGAGTAGAATAGTTATTATTGAGTGTTTGTGTGTGAGTAAAATTTATCGGATTGTTTTAAATAAGTTACGTAAGTTATTAGTTTTTTTAAAAAAATATTTATTAATTACCAAGTATTGAAGAGAAAACCATCGTTTTAAGAAGCCGTCTTTTATTTTTTACACCGTTACAAACCCTGGAAAGAAAAGAAGGAAATATAAGTCTTTGGAGAAGGAAAAGAAAGTTTTATCACTTCCTTTCTTAGTGTTTGCCTTAAGGTATTTAGTATTTCTTGGACTTATATGATTTATTTTTATGGAATTGTTTGCCTTTAATTACTTGTAGTATGATTTGGGTATTATATGTGTGTTTGTAATGTTGTGATGATATGAACAGTCTCTATTCCTTGCTTGAAATCATTTTCTTTAGTTAGAATCACGTGAATATCTTACACATCATGTAACTAGACATCCTAGGCTTTCCATTGATAGGTTTTGTGTTGAAATCGTCTGAGTATGCAAATTGTTATGGGTTTTCGAAGTTAGGTTACTGGTGCTGGAAAATTCCGATTTTCAGCAGCGGTTCTCAACTCTGGAAATTTTTGTATAAGGTTACACATCCTTTAAAATTATGGAGATTTTTGTGCCAACAGATCTATGTCTCTTATGCTTGCATGTTTAATTTCGTAGTTTTATTCTTTATGGTTGAATTACTAAAAATCGTAACATATGGCTGCTGCAAATCTGGAAACTGTTTTCCAGAATTTCAGAAGCTGAAACCTGTAACAGTTGGGCTAGTTTATGAATATTACAGGCCATGTTAGGATTTTATAATGCAATTTCAATCTTTCCTCTGTCTTTAAAAACTGGAATCGCGATTTTTGGGCATGTAAAATAAAAGATACGAATTTTTGAAATTCTGTTTTCAAATCTGGAATTTTCTGGACGGGTTAGATGTTCTCGGAAATAAAACGTTTTCAAATAGTTTCAGGAGTCCAAAAATTATGAATTTTAATTATATTCTTTTTGAATGTGTCTTCTGTAATTAGAAAAAAGAAGCATATTATTTCGAGTACCAAAGAATATTTTATGAATTTTCTAAGTGGAAAATGTCTGTTTTGGTCAGTGCTGGACAGTTTTTGTTACTTTAGTGAAAGGTCAATATTCTGACTCGATTTTGACTTGTGCTGATTTTTGTGAAATATTGTATGCAATGCTATGCATGTTCACAGTGCGTCTGTAAATTTTCATGGTTTTCCGACATGTGTATAGGTTATTAAAAATCAGCATGTGCAGGATACTCATAAGTATAGGATATGTTTAGAATATGTATAAGTATTAAGGTAGTATTAGTGTATATGATTTAAGGATGATTGGGATTATGTTTAAGGTTAGAGTTGATATTAATAAGAATATTTTTATGATGATTATAGGACGTGGGTGAGCTCGTTGGTTGTTCTTGAGGTATTGAATTGATTGCTACGAATCGAGGTAAGTAGATTCATGCATGATGTGCTTTAAAATAAATGCAAATTACGTTACAAAAATTATGTTTAAATGGAAATTTTTACAAAACTGATTTCTAAAATATTTAATTGAATTTTGTAAAATAAAAACACTTTTAAATGAATTTATATAAAATTATTTTAAAATAAATTTTTCTTAAGAAATTAGTTTTCTTAAACAAAATGTTTTCTTAAAGAATTTTCTAAAAGAATTAAATGATCAAAGAAAGGTTCTTAAATGTTTTAGAAGACTTTAACTGCTATTTATGAAAGAAGTATGGTGGATTCAAAAATGTTTTGGCTCATAGTCCGTAGTAATGTATATGATGTTAATGTTATGATGTTATGAAATGTTATGGCCAGCTTGCTGGTATGATGATGATCTTGTGCATAAGGATGTTACGAATAATGTGGGGTATAGTACCCTGAATGAGGAACAATGCGGGGTATAACACCCTAAATGATGAATGATGAATGATGATGACTACGAGGCATGAGCTGCCAATGTTTACGCTTTAATGTTTTTATAAATGTTTTATATGAATCCACCCCTTATGCTAAATGAAGATGCTGTTATAAAATGGTTAACGATTCTTGACAAAGGTTTTCAAATATTGTGCATGGATTTGCTTACCGAGTTGACGGCTCACCCCTCGTCTATAATATTTTGCAGATTGATTAGAAATGTGGCTTGGGTGCTTAGATGGAGAATTTTTCTTAGTGGATCTTTGGAGTTGCCTTAAAGATTAAATTTGACTAGACTTTTTATTTTGGATTAGAGACTTTACTTTGGAGACTTTATTTCATATGTTTTATGTAAGGATTCAGTTGGAGTATGAATAATGGTTGTTTATCTTGAGATTTTTTTTATAAGAATAAATGATGTGAGGTTTCATTCCAATTTTACCCTTATGTTTTCATGGGTAATTTTTGGGGTGTTACATTTGTGGTATCAGAGTGAAGGATAGGATTCTGTAGACACATGAGGTTAAAAATTCATAGGGTAAGATTATGATTTTAATGCAAGTGAGGTAATAACTATTTTAGTGCTTAAACTATGATTTAGTATAGTCAAAAGCTGATTTTAGATATGTCGGAAAACCATACTTTTATTATATGTTTGCTTGAATGATTGCAATGTTGCATTGTTTGTGCTTTTTAATGAAATGCTTGTTAAAGCTTCTTGATAAATATGTTTATGTATATGTCTATGACTTTGCCTAGTATTTTGAAAGAAATGCTTTAATGGAAATTTTTCTTCACACATATATGCTTAATGGCCCCATAGGAAAATGGCTCCTAGATTTGCTTCTGTTAATGCTGGCCAAACTCAACCACAAGAGGGTGATGAAATAGCTACTAGGGCAATCGGTCCCCGAAATATAACTAGGGGAACTGGTGCCAGGGTTGCTAATCGAAGAACCAATATGGGGGATGTTGCTGGGTCGAGCCATCCACAACGAGTAATTGATGAGGGAGACCCCACTATTCGTGAGATGACTCAGAATGCTAACCCAACGATGCAAATGCTAGCCAGTATTCTAGAGACACAGACTAGACTATTGGAGGGGATTGCTCATGGTGGAGGCTTGTCTCATAACGTTGGAAATGTGGGACAGAGTAGTTCTGCAAGTAATAGAGGGAATGTGACATTGGAACAGTTTCAAAAATTGGGGCCACCTACTTTTCATGGGACAACTGATCCTATGGTTGCTGAGGCGTGGCTTAAGCAGATCCAGAAGATATTGGATGCTATTGGTTGTAGCGATGAGCTTAGGGTGGTCTTTGCTACATTTTCTCTTCAGGGTGAGGCAGATCACTGGTGGGAAGCCACAGCTCGAATGTTGAGGAGGAGTCTTGGTACGAGGCCGATTTCATGGAAGGCATTTGTTGATGCTTTCTATGAGAAATATTTTCCACGGAGTGTGGCTAATCAGATGGAGAGAGAATTTTTAGACTTGGTTTAAGGGAATAAGTCTGTGGCTGAGTATGAGAACAAGTTCAATGCCTTATCTCGTTTTATTCCGACATTGGTTGATACTGAGGAGAAGAAGTGTCGACGTTTTCTAGAGGGACTACGACCATCTATTAGAGACACTATTGAACCTTTGAGGTTAACAGAATATGCTGATATAGTGGATAGAGCTTTGGAGAGAGAGAGGCGGCTGAATGAGTCTCAAAAGAGACGTGAGAGACAGAATCAGAGGAACCTACCTGGAGGACCTCATGGGAAAGGCCCCAACAATAGAAGTGCTCAAACTCAGAAGAATAATAGTGGTGGCTCTAAAAATGAACAAGAAAATGTTAATGGTCTTTCTTTCCAAAAGAACTTTCCACCATGTAAGACTTGTGGGAGGACACATCGAGGAGAGTGCCTTCAGGGTACAGGCGTCTGTTTTGGCTGTGGACAAACTGGTCATATGGTTAGGGATTGTCCTAAGAATAAGAGCCAAACTCACAGTGACCAAGCTAATGATAGCCAGAGGAAAAGGCCTAGAGTTCAGGGTCGTGTTTTCGTGATGACGGAGCAAGATGCTGACGCATCTAATGATGTGGTGACAGGTACTATATCCATGTTTTCTAGAGATGCTAGAGTATTGTTTGATTCTGGTGCTACTCACTCTTTCATATCTATGACATTTGCTTGTTATACAAGTAAAAACACTGAGCCACTAGGATATTACTTATCTATTGCAACTCCCATAGGTGATAGTATGATGATGAATCAAGTGTATAAGTCTTGCTTGATTAGTTTGGGTAGTAGAGACTTTCTTGTTGATTTGTTACCGATAGAGATGCATGATTTTGATGTTATTTTGGGGATGAATTGGTTGAGCACTTATCATGCTAGTATTGAATGTTTCTCTAAGGAGATTGTGTTTAGAATTCCTGGGGAGAAGGAATTTCGATTTCAAGGTAGACGAAGTAGTATTGGAGGATTGATATCTGCACTTAAGGCTAGAAAGATGTTGGTGAAAGGATGTGAGGCATTTCTAGCTTATGTAGTGGCTGATGGGAATGGTGAGGTTTCTCTTGGAGACATTAGTGTTGTTAGGGAGTTTCTTGATGTGTTTCCAGAGGATTTGTCTGGTTTGCCTCCGGATTGAGAGATTGAATTCTCCATTGACTTATTGCTAGGCACTATACCTATTTCAAAAGCACCTTATCGTATGGCGCCTATTGAGTTAAAAGAATTGAAAGTTCAATTACAAGAACTTCTTGATAAGGGCTTTATCCGCCCCAGTGTGTCTCCGTGGGGAGCACCTGTGTTGTTTGTGAAGAAGAGAGACGGTTCTATGCGGTTATGCATTGACTACCGACAGTTGAACTCGATTACTATAAAAAATAGATATCCTCTACCCCTCATAGATGATCTTTTTGATCAGTTGCAAGGTGCAGTTGTATTCTCAAAGATTGATTTACGGTCCGGTTATCATCAACTTAAGGTGAAAGGTGAAGATGTACCTAAGACAGCCTTTAGAACTCGATATGGCACTATGAGTTCCTTGTAATGCCCTTCGGGTTAACTAATGCTCCTGCAGCTTTTATGGACTTGATGAATAGGGTCTTCCAGCCTTTCCTTGACCGTTTCATCATTGTCTTCATTGATGATATTCTGGTATACTCTAAGACCATTGAGGAGCATGAGGAGCATTTGAGGATGGTCCTTCAAACACTTCGTGAGAAGAAGCTCTATGCGAAGTTTAAGAAGTGTGAGTTTTGGCTTGACCAAGTAGTCTTTTTGGGGCATGTTGTTACTAAAGATGGCATTTCTGTTGATCCAGCCAAGATTGAGGTTGTGGTGAATTGGTCAAGACCAACTAATGTTACTGAGATCAGGAGCTTTCTAGGTTTAGCTGGTTATTACAGAAGATTTGTGGATGGGTTCTCTAGACTCGCAACCCCATTAACAAGATTGACCAAAAAGAATGCGAAGTTTGAATGGAGTGATGAATGTGAGAAAAGCTTTCAGGAGTTGAAGAAAAGGTTGGTTTCTGCTCCTGTCTTGACAGTCCCTTCTAGCGGTAGTGGCTTTGTTATTTACAGTGATGCCTCTAGAAAGGGGCTGGGATGTGTACTAATGCAGCATGGCAAGGTGATTGCTTATGCATCTCGACAATTGAAGAATTATGAACAGAACTACCCAACCCATGATTTAGAGTTAGCAGCTGTAGTATTTGCCTTAAAAATCTGGAGACACTATCTGTATGGTGAGACTTGTGAAATCTATACAGATCATAAGAGTTTGAAATACCTGTTCACCCAGAAAAAATTGAATTTAAGGCAGAGAAGATGGTTAGAGCTGGTGAAAGACTATGATTGCTCAATTCTCTACCATCCTGGCAAGGCAAATGTAGTGGCTGATGCTCTGAGTAGGAAGTCATCCGGTTGTTTGGCACATTTAATAACTACTCAAGACTACATATTGGAGGATCTAAAGAAGATAGAAATTGAAATTGTTATACACGGGCAGGCAAATATTTTGTCTTACTTGAGTGTTCAGCCTACTTTGATTGATAGGATTAAGGCTACTCAAAGTGAAGATCCACAACTCAGAGATATTGTTGATGCAGTAAAGGCTGGACGTTCAGAATTTAGATTGGACGATGATGGTACTTTATGGTTCGGTCAGCGACTTTGTGTACCAAATGTGGTTAAGTTGAAGAAAGAGATAATGCGTGAAGGGCACGATTCTACATTTAGTGCTCATCCTGGAAGCACTAAAATGTATCGAGACCTGAAATAAAATTTCTGGTAGAGGAACATGAAGGGTGATATTGCTGATCATGTTTCGAAGTGTTTGGTGTGTCAGCAAATGAAGATTGAACACCAGAGGCCTACGGGCTCTCTTCAGTCGCTTCCAATTCCAGAATGGAAGTGGGAGCACATTACCATGGACTTTGTGAGTGGGTTACCTCGTTCGAGGAAGAGTTGTGACTCAATTTGGGTAATTGTGGATCGTTTGACTAAGTCAGCGCACTTCTTACCGATGAAGGCTAGTGATAAGCTTTGGAAGTTGGGCAAGCTTTTTGTTGATGAGATAGTGAGGTTACATGGAGTACCAGTGTCCATTGTCTTAGATAGGGATCCACGCTTTACCTCTAATTTCTGGGCTGGACTACAGAGGGAGTTTGGAACAAAGTTGAGATTGAGCACTGCTTTTCATCCTCAGACGGATGGACAGTCAGAAAGGACTATCCAAACTCTCGAGGACATGTTGCGAGCTTGTGTGTTAGATTTGGGAGGTAATTGGGAAGAACATCTACCACTAATAGAGTTTTGCCTACAATAACAGTTTCCATTCTAGTATTGGCATGGCACCTTTTGAAGCTCTATATGGGAGGAAGTGTAGGTCGCCGATATGTTGGGATGAGGTTGGTGAAAGGAAACTCTTGGGACCGGAATTAGTACAGATTACAACTGAGAAGATCAAGCTAATATGGGAGCGTCTTCGTACGGCTCAGAGTAGGCAGAAGAACTATGCAGACCGACGTAGACGTGATTTGGAGTTCCAAGTTGGGGACTATGTGTTCCTAAAAGTCTCACCTTGGAAGGGAGTTTTTCGTTTTGGGAAGAGGGGCAAGCTCAGCCCTAGGTTTATTGGTCCTTTTGAGGTTCTGGAGAGAATCGGCCCAGTGGCATATCGAGTGGCGTTACCACCAAGCCTTTCGAGGCTTCATAATGTATTTCATGTGTCAGTATTGAGGAAGTACATGGCTAATCCTTCTCATGTATTGGATTACCAACCTATCCAAATTGCCAATGATATGTCATATGAGGAGCAACCAATGGAGATATTAGATAGGAAAGAACAAGTTCTGAGGAGAAGGGTTATTTCTTTGGTAAAGGTTCGTTGGGCGAATCATACTACAGAGGAAGCCACTTGGGAGCGAGAGGATGAAATAAAGGAGAAGTATCCTCAGCTATTTGAGTATTAGGGTAAGGCTCTAAATTTCGAGGACGAAATTTTTTTTAAGGGAGGGAGAAGTTGTAACGCCCAATTTTTATTTCTTTATTTATTTTTCCTCTTTTGCCCTTATTAAATTGAGTAGAATAGTTATTATTGAGTGTTTGTGTGTGAGTAAAATTTATCGGATTGTTTTAAATAAGTTACGTAAGTTATTAGTTTTTTTTTAAATATTTATTAATTACCAAGTATTTAAGAGAAAACCATCTTTTTAAGAAGCCGTCTTTTATTTTTTACACCGTTACAAACCCTAGAAAGAAAAGAAGGAAATATAAGTCTTTGGAGAAGGAAAAGAAAGTTTTATCACTTCCTTTCTTAGTGTTTGCCTTAAGGTATTTAGTATTTCTTGGACTTATATGATTTATTTTTATGGAATTGTTTGCCTTTAATTACTTGTAGTATGATTTGGGTATTATATGTGTGTTTGTAATGTTGTGATGATATGAACAGTCTCTATTCCTTGCTTGAAATCATTTTCTTTAGTTAGAATCACGTGAATATCTTACACATCATGTAACTAGACATCCTAGGCTTTCCATTGATAGGTTTTGTGTTGAAATCGTCTGAGTATGCAAATTGTTATGGGTTTTCGAAGTTGGGTTACTGGTGCTGGAAAATTCCGATTTTCAGCAGCGGTTCTCAACTCTGGAAATTTTTGTATAAGGTTACACATCCTTTAAAATTATGGCGATTTTTGTGCCAACAGATCTATGTCTCTTATGCTTGCATGTTTAATTTCGTAGTTTTATTCTTTATGGTTGAATTACTAAAAATCGTAACATATGGCTGCTGCAAATCTGGAAACTGTTTTCCAGAATTTCAGAAGCTGAAACGTGTAACAGTTGGGCTAGTTTATGAATATTACAGGCCATGTTAGGATTTTATAATGCAATTTCAATCTTTCCTCTGTCTTTAAAAACTAGAATCGCGATTTTTGGGCATGTAAAATAAAAGATACGAATTTTTGAAATTCTGTTTTCAAATCTGGAATTTTCTGGACGGGTTAGATGTTCCCGGAAATAAAACGTTTTCAAATAGTTTCAGGGGTCCAAAAATTATGAATTTTAATTATATTCTTTTTGAATGTGTCTTCTGTAATTAGAAAAAAGAAGCATATTATTTCGAGTACCAAAGAATATTTTATGAATTTTCTAAGTGGAAAATGTCTGTTTTGGTCAGTGCTGGACAGTTTTTGTTACTTTAGTGAAAGGTCAATATTCTGACTCGATTTTGACTTGTGCTGATTTTTGTGAAATATTGTATGCAATGCTATGCATGTTCACAGTGCGTCTGTAAATTTTCATGGTTTTCCAACATGTGTATAGGTTATTAAAAATCAGCATGTGCAGGATACTCATAAGTATAGGATATGCTTAGAATATGTATAAGTATTAAGGTAGTATTAGTGTATATGATTTAAGGATGATTGGGATTATGTTTAAGGTTAGAGTTGATATTGATAAGAATATTTTTATGATGATTATAGGACGTGGGTGAGCTCGTTGGTTGTTCTTGAGGTATTGAACTGATTGCTACGAATCGAGGTAAGGAGATTCATGCATGATGTGCTTTAAGATAAATGCAAATTACGTTACAAAAATTATGTTTAAATGGAAATTTTTACAAAACTGATTTCTAAAATATTTAATTGAATTTTGTAAAATAAAAACACTTTTAAATGAATTTATATAAAATTATTTTAAAATGAATTTTTCTTAAGAAATTAGTTTTCTTAAACAAAATGTTTTCTTAAAGAATTTTCTAAAAGAATTAAATGATCAAAGAAAGGTTCTTAAATGTTTTAGAAGACTTTAACTGCTATTTATGAAAGAAGTATGGTGGATTCAAAAACGTTTTGGCTCATAGTCCGTAGTAATGTATATGATGTTAATGTTATGATGTTATGAAATGTTATGGCCAGCTTGCTGGTATGATGATGATCTTGTGCATAAGGATGTTACGAACAATGTAGGGCATAGTACCCTGAATGAGGAACAATGCGGGGTATAACACCCTAAATGATGAATGATGAATGATGATGACTACGAGGCATGAGCTACCAATGTTTACGCTTTAATGTTTTTATAAATGTTTTATATGAATCCACCCCTTATGCTAAATGAAGATGCTGTTATAAAATGGTTAACGATTCTTGACAAAGGTTTTCAAATATTGTGCATGGATTTGCTTACCGAGTTGACGGCTCACCCCTCGTCTCTAATATTTTGTAGATTGATTAGAAATGTGGCTTGGGTGATTAGATGGAGAATTTTTCTTAGTGGATCTTTGGAGTTGCCTTAAAGATTAAATTTGACTAGACTTTTTATTTTGGATTAGAGACTTTACTTTGGAGACTTTATTTCATATGTTTTATGTAAGGATTCAGTTGGAGTATGAATAATGGTTGTTTATCTTGAGATTTTTTTTATAAGAATAAATGATGTGAGGTTTCATTCCAATTTTACCCTTGTGTTTTCATGAGTAAATTTTGGGGTGTTACACCCTCTTGCAAGCCTGCCAATGTAAGATAGTTGGAGCAGCTAAAAACTGACTTAATTTGTTTACTGTGAATGCAATATCTGGTCTGGTTAGTGTCAGATATTGTAGAGAGCCAATGATGCTTCTGTAAAGTGAAGGATTTGTGAATGAGCAACCTTTGTCCTTCTGCAACTTATCAGCAACACTGATAGGTGTATTACAGCCTTTACTTCCAAGCATATGAGCTTTTCTTAAGATGTCACGAACATACTTAGTTTGAGATAGATGTAATCCTTCAGCAGATGGAGTTACTTCTACCCCAAGAAAGTAATTAAAATCTCCTAAATCTTTAAGTGCAAATTCTGAGCTAAGTTGACTGATAACCTCTGAAATGTAAACATTACTAGAGCCTGTTATCAGGATATCATCTACATAAACAAGAATGATTAGAACATCACTGCCAATATGCTTGAAAAACAGTGAAGTATCTGACTTTAAAGACCTGAAACCCCACTGAACTAGAGACCCTTTCAATCTATCATACCGGGCCCTGGGAGCCTGTTTAAGACCATAAAGGGCTTTTTGTAATTTGCAGACATGATTGGGAAACTGAGAGCTGATAAAGCCTTCTGACTGAGGCATAAACACATCTTCAGTAAGCATGCCATTGAGAAAGGCATTGTTAACATCTAATTGCCGAACTGGCCAACAATGCATGACTGCTAGGCTGAGAACAATACGAACAGTGCAGGGTTTAACAACTGGACTAAAGGTTTCAAATAAATCTACTCCATAAATTTGATGAAAACCTTTTGCAACCAACCGAGCCTTATACTTGGAAATGCTACCATCTGGGTTATATTTAACTTGAAAAACGCACTTATTGCCAACAAGTTTTGTAGCTGTTTCAGCTGGAACTAATGTCCAGGTGCCATTTTTCTGCAAAGCATTATACTCATCTTGCATAGCCATCTTCCACTTTGTATCAATTAGGGCTGCTTTAACACTCACTGGTTCAAGATCTTGGGTTGTTGTAAGGTAGGTCTTTGGTTTAAAAATACCAAATTTGGCTCGAGTAACCATTTGATGAGTGGAAATGATAGGTTGAGATGATGGTTGTAATTCACTAGAGGGATTGGATAAAGAATTATGTGATGAAGAATGTGGTGATGATGAGCTATAGGAATTTGAGCTTGGAGAGGAACAAGGAGAGTATGGAGCTTGTTGAGGTTATTGAGGTGAACAAGAAGTTGGTAACTCTGCTGAAGCAGGAGATGTAGCAGATGACTGATGCAAACCACTGTCATTGAGGATACAAATAGATGGAGAGTATGATGACCGAGAATTTGAAGAAGACTCAGATGAAGAGAACAACTCTGAATAGGGAAAATCAGACTCATTAAAAACAATATGAGCGACAACATATACTTTGCATGACTTTGTTAGACACCTATACCCTTTGTGAAGAGGACTGTAACCTAAGAACAAGCATTTTTGGGAATGAAAATCAAGCTTGTGGTCATTATAAGGTCTGAGAAAAGGATACCAGGCACAGCCAAAAACTCTGAGAAGTTGATAGTTTGGTGGCTGATTATGAAGCTTTTGATAGGGAGATAAGTTGTTAAGTGTAGTGGTAGGCTTTCCACTTATGAGATAAGAGGTTGTATGGAAAGCCTCCCACTAGAAAAAAATAGGCATTTTTGCTTGAGCAAGAAGGTTAATCTAGTTTCAACTAAGTGTCAGTGTCTATGTTTTCTCTTAACAATACCATTTTGATGGTGGGTATAAGGACAACTAAATCTAGCTTGGATACCTTCTTGTTGAAGAAAAGACTGAAAAACTTTGAATTCCCCTCCCATATCAGACTGCAGAACTCTAATAGACAGATTGAATTATTTTTCAACTAAAGTTTTTGAAAGTAGTAAGAGCATCTGATTTTAAGACTAAGGGGAAGATCCAACAATATCGGGTGAAGTCATCAACAAAGGAAATATAGTATCTATAACCATCCAATGATAAAACTAGTGCTGGTCCCCATAAGTTTGTGTGTATTAATTCTAAGGGGTATTTTGTTTTGATTTTAGTAGCTGGAAAGTGCAACTGATGTAACTTTCTAAGTTGACAGGCATTACAGAAAAGAAAATTTGACTTGCTAACATTGGCTGACATTAAACAATTGTTTCTGAGAATAGTTTGTATGACATGTTTACTTGGATGACCAAGTCTGTTATGCAATACATTTGCTGACATAGAACTTGAAGTTTGAAAGCTTACAAGAGATGTAGACTTAAAACAGAAGTCATTATTTGACCTTTGAACAGAATTAACTACATTATTGCAAGAAAGAGTTGACATCATAGAACTAGGATGAGACACTGGCAGAAAAGAAGAGGAAGGAGAGATAGATTCCTCTTTTGATAGTAGCTTGTACAGACCATCTTTAGCAATCCCCTGAGCCAACAGAGTGCCCTTCACCTTGTCCTTTAGAAAGCAAACATCAGAGAAAAATTCAATGGTTATATCATTATCAGTGAGGAGTTTGGAAATACTAATGAGGTTCTTGGTAATTTGAGGAACACACAAAATATTCTACAATTGTAAGCAAGTGCCAAAAGAAGTGTGAGTAATTCTAAGACCTTGGCCATTACCAACAGTGAGTAAATTTGAGCCAAGATAGATCTTACCATCACTCAGATTCTGAACTGTGTTGGTTAAGTGATGAGTTGCACCACTATCTAGAAACCATCCCTGATCAACAGCTCCTTCAGATGTTGTTATGAAGGCTGCTCTTGGTCCTTGATGCTGATTAGAGAAGTGATTTGGAGCTGGAGTTGGAAAATTTGGAATAAAATTTTTGTTGAACCTGTCTCTGCAATCAGCTGCTGTGTGATTAAACCTGAAGCATATCTGACAAGCAACACCAGTTCCCTGAGGAAAATTCTTTCCAGCACCTCCTGAGTTGAAACCACCTCTACCATAGTTGTTATTGAAGCCACCAGGACCAAAAAATCCATTATTAAATCCACCAGCAAAACCTCTGACATTGTTATTATTCCAGTTTCCTCTTCCTGGATTGAATCCTTGATAACCACCTCTTCCATTACCACCAAAACCTCCTCTTCCACCAGAATTATTATTCCAATTATTTCCTCCAGCCTTCCAGTTGTTTTGATTATTATTATTACCTTTCTTTGAAAAATTTCCAGCCTGAGCTACATTTGCTGCATAATTGTTCTTGTTTTCCTTACTTTCATGAAGCCTATTATTCTCAAGTCTAGCCTCATGTGTGAGTAGCATAGCATAAGCCTCACTAAGATCCATATTCAACATGTTTGCCTCAATATAGACTACTACAGGATAATATGACTGATCTAGACCAGTGATAAGGTGAGTAATTAGATCCAAATCATTAACAGGGCTACCAGCTAAAGCAAGACCATCTGTAACTGTTTTAAGTTTTGTAAAATACTCAGACATGGTTAAGGATCCTTTTCGCATATTACTTAGAAGCATTTTCAAATGAACCTTCTTAGTCATAGATTCAGATCCAAATTGTTTTTCAAGGTTTTTCCACAACTCAAAGGAAGTCTTAGAGCTTACCACGAGACTGAGAATATCAACATTCATGGATGATAGAATCCAACTGAGCAAGAGCTGATCTTGACGTTTCCAAGCTACAGACTCTGGATTCTCTTGACCTTCGATGCTAGAAGAAGAAGAACCTTCAGATCCAATCACTGGTGAAAGAAATTGATTAGGACAGATCCTTGATCCATCAATATAGCCTTCAAGACCATTGCCACGAATTGAAGAAAGTACTTGTTGTTTCCAGATCGTATAGTTTGCACGATCAAGATTAATTGGATTTGTAAAGGTAAAAGAAGTTATGGAGGTGTTGCTTAATTGTTGATTAGAACCGATTAAGGCCATTGGATTCAAGCTCTGATACCAAGTTAAAATATAAAATGCTCTGTAGATTTTGTTTGCTTACTTAGAAAAACAGAGAGAAAGTTTTTGATTGACAGAAAATACAAAGCTTCAACTTATTCATTAATTGCAATCACAATATAATTTATAGTAGTGTGTAGAATCTTCTCAAGGTTACAAGTTTGCAAAACTCGTGAGCTGAGATTCTGGTACACATAACAAACTTTTGGAGGGAAGCTGATAAGCTCTCTAACTAACTGCAAAACTAACTTCCAGCGTGGCTTGATGACTCAGCAAATGACTCAGCATATTTTATTCTTAACAATACTTGCCAAAAAAATTGATGAACATTCACTTCTAAAGAACCAAACTAATGTTTGTGAAAATCATAATTAGCCAAAGAAAGTTCATGGATTTTTTTTTCCTTTTAAGATTCAAGACAATTCTTCAAAGATGAAATCAGTTTTTATTGTTATATATGTGTTTTGAAAATGGAGATGATCCTATGCCAATTAAAAAAAACAGTAATGATATACTTACTACAATTAATATGGCAGTTATTAGTTAGTACACCATTACTACTGGGTAAAAAAAAACAAATTTACTACAAAACAAAAGAAAATTACACGATAAGACAAAGTGACAAACTATTTCTGGTCTCTTGTGGATTTTGTACTAATTATTATACTAATTATCAATATTCATAAGAAAATAACGTACAACAATGAAGGGACCATGCAGAGGTTAAAAAGTTATTTTATTTTTTTAATAAAAGTAAAGCATTTAGCTAAGATTTATTGTGGTATTTGGAAGGATGTACAAAGGCAAAGAGAATATGATAAAGTGCAAAAAACAAACCACACCCTCCATGACAATATAATGAGTTGAACTATTTCTTTTAAATCTAGTTAAAAAATTAGTTTAATTGTAAATAAAGTGAAAAGAATTAGGATGATTGTCAATATTAAAATTTAAAATTTAATCTTGACCATTCATTTGACTAGAAGAGATTGAGAGAGAAAATAAAACTAAGAGAAGATCTTTACCCCATGAATAAACATGGTCAGAATACGAACTTAATTGACCTTTGACTTGGTCAGAATACGTGATGCACGTGATGCAAACACGTGAGGACCCAAATGAGGAATACAATGATTAACAATATCAAATTCGAGTGACAATCAATAAAAACTGAAGCCAATATATACACAAAACTAAAACAATGAAATTGTTACAGTTTGACAAAATAAAAAATTATACAAATTAAACAAACTGAAAAAAAAAAGAAAAAAAGAAATTGTACATTTCAATCAATATCTCTTAATTAATAGTTAGTAAATTAACGAATATGTACCTTTGTTTTAAGACTTCTTTTGTATGGCTTATTGAGGTCACACTCCCAAGTCCAATGTCCTTTAGGCTTTATCAACGCAATTCAACGTTACTTTTTCCAATTTGGGTTTTTGTTCAATTCTCCTCCATAGATATCTTCACACTGGAGCAACCATCCATCACTAATCTTTCCAAAGATGGGAATTTGAAGGCATAATTGCCATAGCAGAAGCTTCTCAGAATTTTCAAGTCTAAAACACACGTACATTCATTCAGATTAAAATAGGAGTTATACATCTGAAGGCTAAAAGCACAGAAACAGAACAACTAATAACACAGAAACAGAACCTCAGATACAAGAAGTGGAACACTGAACAATTGACTAGTTAGGAAGCAAACTGACATTGAGAGATTAAACACAAGTGAAGTGACTACAACAATTTTGGGTAGAAAAAAGTTTAAAAAAAAAAGAAAAGAAAAGAAAATTACAAGAGTCAGTACAGAACAGAACAAAACAGAGACAACAGCAGGACGATTAGATAGGGAGCAGAGCAATTCTAAATAACAAGACTGGAGATCAAAGGATGCCAAGTGCTGTTGAGATTACAAGATTGAAAGTTCAAAAGAGTTTATGGCAAAAACTGAGAAACATACAACACAATAGTGAGCACAATAAACAGGAGCGAATTGTAATTGAGATCAAAGGATGTGAACAAGGGAGGGACTTTGTTCATTGTAATGAATGAATGATACTAAATGATGATGGTTTTTGCCAAAAGTTTTAAGAATGACATTCCACAAATTCAAGAAGTCAAGAAAGCAACGAAAGTTGAAAGTGATCCATTTTATTTTTCGATGTGTTGTGGTATAATTGC
Source organism: Citrus hindsii (assembly GCA_004802465.1). NCBI lineage: Eukaryota > Viridiplantae > Streptophyta > Magnoliopsida > Sapindales > Rutaceae > Citrus > Citrus hindsii. The sequence goes on along the minus strand of QWBT01000565.1, from coordinate 28,822 downwards.
ATATCTCTAGGTGCTGGAGCTGCTCAAAGCTTCTGATCGCAGAAGCTGAAAATATATATTTCAATTTTTGAATCAATCGTGTTATACTTTGAAAACGAGAAAACATAGCTGGAAGTTGATTATCCCAAATCTTTTCAACATTAATTTTGTACAGCTCCATGTTGGGCAAGAGAAGCAGAAAATAAAGTGGATAAATTGCTTCTCATGAAAGTGCTCTACACAATGCTAATTTGGGAGTACCAAGTACCTGCTCTCTTTGGCATTTCACATTCAGTATTTGTAAATGAGCAAAGACAATCTATTGAGTCTGAGGATTTTTTTTTTTTAACCAAATATATTAATATTAATCAACGTCGTTAGAACTCATAACCTCTTATATCAACTTTAGAACCATAAACTTAGATATCTAAGTCTATAACGTGATTGATCTACTTCAAGCCCAAAGTTTTTTTTTTTTAATTTTTTTTGGAAAAAATAGATATTATTTAATAGTTAATAAAGGAATAAATTTTTAATTTTTTCAGTAACCTTTTAGATTGGACCTTAGTCATAAATTGGTTCATTTAAAATAAAAAAGACTAATGTACTTAGAAAATAAAAATAAAAATAATTCTTTTGCAAGTAACATCATCTATGAGAAATTATCCAGTTCAAGATCTTGGACTCTCTTAAATGTCCAAAAAAGTTGTTACTGTCAATTTTGGCTGCATCTAGAAGTTGCATCTAGAAGCTTTGCATAAACAAAGAATGGTGGCACACGGCTTTGAAGAAGAATTTGATGAACACGGCTTTGACTTTCTTGGCCATCATTTTGCTATAAATACAAGTGCAAATGAAGAGCTTATTCATTCCATTTTAGAGAGCAATTTAGCAATTCCATCGAGAGAGAAGCATTGCTTTCTTTGAGTGTTGAGAGTTTTAAGAGTTTAATAAACTCTTGAGTGTCTAGCGAGTGAGAGATTGGGTGTATTGGGGTTTTGGATAGTGAGCTAAAATATTACAATACTTGTAATCCTTATTTCACTAGTGAAATATTTTCCTTCTGTCTTTGCCCGTGGATGTAAGCTAAACGCCGAACCACGTAATTTCTGGAGTTCACTATTGTGCTTGTTCTTTATTTTCTTACAATTTCAACTTAGCTGCGTGTCTGCTTCACCCACCAATTTCCTAACAGTTACAACATATGGTGTATGAGTGTGGTGTAATAGTTTTCTCAAACTTTAAGAAAGTTCAAAATCTTGAACTAGATGAACACTCCATCATGCATGCTCCAATAAATTCCTATCAACAAATCTTTTTATTTCGAGTCTGTATCAAACGGATTGTATTTAATCAAATGCAAAATAATATAACATCTAATAATTTTTTTAATTTTTAGTTCATACTTATAACAATAATGTTCGCATTTAATAGGTGAAATAAATATATTAGTTTTTAAGGGTTAATTTTTAACTCTTATATTCTAAATCATAATTTATAAAAAAAAAATCGATGGAAAAAAATTAATCTTTTTTCGCAAAAATATATCTGTGTAATGGGTATCATTCATGTACGTTGAATTTCCAGAGGAATGAAGCTAATAATGTTCGAATGCTACTCCAATGAATTTCACTACTAAAATATTAAATTATCTTCATGAAAAAATTGCATGATTAGAATGATTAACTCAAGGCACTCGAGCATTTAAAATTGCATCACTACTAACATGTTAAATAATAATGTTCGCATTTAATGGCTAGTTTCATCATTATAACAACCAAAACACTCGAGCATTCCAATGCATTTTAACTCAAGGCACGCACGCACAAGCATGATTACTGATTCACACATGCATCTTTAATTAATTAACTAAAATTTGGTACTTGAAAAGTCTTTGGGAGTGCCTACAAATTGAAATTTGGGAGTGCCTGCAACCACATGGATAAAGGACTGTTCCACCCTTCAACCTGAAATCATCAAGTGAAAGACCTTACCATTGGTTATCACAATGTCATATCATATGGTAAGGAAACAAAACCGTACGCTAATGCAGCGCGACATTATTGAAATTTTAAACTTCCCTATCATTTAATAGAGTCATCGACATTACCTTATAGAATCAACTCATCACCTCAATACATAATTTTTAAACAGCAGCAATTTGCCTACTCTGTATTTTTTAATATATAATTTCTTTGTACGAGATACTAAACGACAGTTAGTTGGGTTGGTTGGTTGGTTGAGCAACCGTTGAATATGTAAACCCAACTTTAGTTACACTCGCACATGCTACCAAATAAAACATCGGATATTTTTAAGACGCATTCATTAGAAAAATATTTTAGAATCTTTACTGACTTCCCTGCATGCGGTAAACAGTTAGAAATGTTTATTGAGTGTTTGGCAAGTGAGAAAGTTAAAACAAAAGCTAAGAAAACAAAGGAAAGAATTATGAATGTTCTGGAATCATTATTCAATCAATCTGAACTTAATACAGAATGAGATACAATGCTACTTATATACTCAGCTGAATTAACAGCTCATTGTTGTAACTAACTACTGATTAACAATAGCTAGTTAAAACGGATTAAGCTAGTCTTCACGTGTGTTTGTAACTATGTAACCAACAGGTGCCAGCTGGACATCCAGATCATCAACTTTCAACCGTATGCTATTATTCTTGCTGTAATCCCCTGCTTTATCTCCTGCTTTTCCTATTGTACAGCAAGCATGATGAGCTTCCTTAACATAAATCAAGCTGAGGACCAACCACACGGCCACACCAGTATGTCTCGAGAATCTTCACTGACTTCTCATGGATCTCGTTGTTGTCATGACTTTGCAGATTTTCTATCTTTTCTAATCCCTCAGCCTCTTCAACCAACTGGGCAAACTGATTAATATCTCCAATGTCTGAGTCCGTATTCTTTTCAGCTTCCCCGACCTTCAAAATGTTCTCTAATCCTTCTAAGCAAACAGTGACGATCTTTGGATCAGCACATTGAAGGAGATCACACAATGGTTTTATACATCCCTCTGTCACGAGGTACTTTATTTGATCATGAGTGCCACGCGAGCTGGCATTCGAAATTGCCCAAGCAGCCTCCTCCTTTATATCAAATTCAGCATTTTGAAGCAGATTGACAAGGGGACCAATTAAGCCAGCATCAATTACCGCCTGAATCTGTTCCCTGTTTCCACATGCGATATTTGAAATAATCCAGCTGACTTCCTTCTTGATGATGTTTTTATGATTATGGATCAACAGGGCCAAAAGGCACGGCACTGCACCATGGTTAATTATACACTGAGTCTGGAAATCATCTCCCATCACAATATTTCCGACAGTCCACAGGGCAGGAGTGAGCACTGAGGGTGATGGATGACCAAGGAGCTCAACAAGTCGTGGACAGACACCTGCCTCGATCACAGCTTGAATTTTGTGATTGTTACGATCACCAGAAAGACCGAAGAGTGCCCAGCAGGCATCAGTCAAGACCTGTTCATCATTTGAATGAATAAGCTGTGCAAGTGCCGGAAGAGCTGGCCTTACCTGATCAAATAGTGGTCGTGGCTTGCCCCTGCATAGATTAGACAATGTCGTTGTGGCAATTCTCAGCATTGAAAGCTCGGCATGCTCATTTAACTGTGCCAGCAATGGAATCAAAGCTCCTTCACTAAGCACAAGATCACGGCATCCAGATGAGTCAGCAGCAACATTTCCCAATGCCCAAACAGCCTGCTCGCGGACATCATCGCTTGGAGAAGCAAGTAGCTTCACAAATATTGGAACAGCATCGTGTTCAATCACCACTTTAGTGTTCTCCGATGTTCCAGAAGCAATGTTCGTAAGAGCCCAAGCAGCCTGAAACTGAAGTTGGGGATAGTCTTCCCTCATAAGGAACTCAACAAAGCGCGGGACGACGCCAGATTCTATGACTTCCTCAATTGGCATACTCTCAATTGAAAGCAGTTTTTGGAACTGAGTAGTTGCTTCCAGCTGCAAGTTGTTGTCATCTGACCAAACCCCAGCAACCATCATGGGCAAAATTTCCAACTTAGTATGGAGATTGATACTGGGGGCAAGAGCAGAAGGAAGATATGACTGGGATTGGAGACCTTCTCGTCGCTTCTTGATGAAGCTTTCCCTTTTAAGATTTACCTGTTGTATGGTTGTATTAAGGTCGTCCTTCCATGCCGAATGTTCTTTATCCCACGTCTTAAGCTGCACTTTGTGCAACATGGGTGCGCTTAATTCTCCTCTTGAGAAAATCATCATATTGTGACAATCATCCACCACTAATACTTCCAGAGATGGGAATTTGATGGCACAACTGCCAGAGCAAAAGCTTGTCAGACTTTTTAAGTAAGAAAGCGTCAACTTCTTCAATTCGTTGAAAACAATTATCTCATCTTTTGCCGCATCATCATCATCTGCCACAATTTCTGTTATCATATTGCATCCACTTATTTTCATTTCTCTGAGTCTCACCAGAGTCTTTGCTGCTGAGGATGTTAATACATTTTTCAATCCTTTGCAATACGATACCACCAAAGTTGTTAGATTTTGAAAGGATGACGAAGATGGCACAAGATTAATCAAATGGCTGCACTCGGATATCTTCAGCTGTTCCAAATTGTCCGCAATGGGGGACTCTTGTTTCAAGAAGTGCTTCAAATCATAGCACTTGTTTACTTCTCTTACGATTACCTTCATCCCATTTTCAACCGTTTCTTTTGCCTCCCAACCATAACTTCCTCCTCCTATACAGAGAACTTTGATGGTGTGAAATCTCCGAAGGAAATCATCAAGTGAGAAAATAGTAGTCGACTCATCACCAAACTCAGCTTCAAGACATTTAAGTTTGCAAAGCAAGTCCTCTGGAAACAGACTATTATTTGTTGCTATGTGCTTCGCATCAGCTCTCAATTCTTCCAAATTGGGGAATAACTGGGTGATCAATCATAACCCAAAAATAAAAAAATAAAACGCATGGATTATTTGATATATTTATATCAAAGAAATTTAACAAAATAGAAGAGAATGAATTTGAACTTAATTACCACTAGCTAATACAAAATATTTATCCAATAAATTTTAACCTTTTAGAAAATAATAACTTTTTATTCGTAAAAAATTAACCAAGTCGTGAAGGCAATGGAAATATAACTTTAAGCTCTACAAGAATTGAAAAATTGATTATATAATTCCTTTACGTACCTTTTCTGCCAAGTCACTAGTAGTTCTTTTATGGCTCACCATGAATTCAGGACATCTAGATATCCATAACTTTCTCAAGGATGGAAATGTAATAATATGTACATCTCTTGTGCAGAAGCGTGTGAGTTTTTCAAGATCATGCAGCTTTAAATATTGTAATTGAGGAAACATTACAATATTATTATTCCATTTTTCTTGGTCCACGATTATTATCTCTTCCAAGACAGGGCAACCCCATATCTCAAGGTGCTGCAGTCGAACAAAGATGCTATTGCTAACAATAGAAGAGGAAAATAGACATCTTAAATTCCTACACTTGTATAGGGTCAAGTGTATTAAATTCTGAACACCACAAGATAGGGCTGAAACTTGGTTTTGCCAAATCCTCTCAACATTTATTGAACGCAACTCCAACTTCTCCAACTTTGGTAACGCAACCTACTCGATCAAAATAATAACTTCTTGTTAACTACAAGTAATAATCATTTCTGCAGATGGACAAATCAATAAACTTATTAATCTCTTTCTCATGTTATAGTTCTCTTGAGTCTTTCATACAAACAAGCACTAATCAAGTTTTCAAATTATTCGTTGCTAATTTACATATATTCTAAGGACACATATTAAAGAAAATAACAAGCTATAGATGTGAATCAATAATCATTAGTCAATAAATTTTTCTATTTAGTAATTACAATCAATAATCATTAGTCAATAAATTTTTCTATTTAGTAATTACGACATACTTAGTAATTTCTAGCAAATGTTTTATTATTATCACTAATTCAATTCGTGTGCCTACAGTACCTTTTCTTTCCTCTGAGAATGTATTTGCTGCACGCTACAACACTTGTGGGATGAAAAATTTAGAATAATATATAATTATTAATTACTCTTGCATATTTTCTAACAAACGAGAATAACAAAGAACAAAAATACAAAAATCATAGAGAATTAATAAGACTATTGGGTTAATAATAACCTACCTTCTCAATGAAAAGTGATTTAGCAATACTGATATCGTCCTCCAAAATGATTTCATTCGATGGAATATCATATGACGACTTCTCTGGTCTCTGTTGACATTGAAGCCATCTTGAGTTTAGCTTATAAACTTAATTATGAGCGATCTTAATGCATACTGACTTAAGATATTCAAAAATTAGTACAATTTAGTTTAGCACTAGATCCAAATCTGATATGTTAGATTTGATAATCAATAAATTTTTTAATAAAAAATTTAATTGAGTTAATTTGACCAAAATATGAAAAATTAAACTCGTGCATTAAGTAAATAGTGAATATTCTCTAAATATGATCATTATAAGAGTGCCGAAAATATAGGAAGATTAATTTCACATTTTTTTATATAAAAATTGCGAATTTATTTCAACAAAATTTCGTAATTTCATAAATTAAGGATAACTTTTTTTTTTCTTTTCAACGTCCCAATCAAATGCTTATTGATAAAATGATTTATGACATTTCTTAAACTTAGATTGATGAGAATATGCATTACGATTCAAAGTAGTACATGCCTGTATTTTCTTCCTAACAATTTCAGATAGTTTTGATAAAAGAATAGTTTGCTAGTAATTTTAGGCTAAGGATTAATCTTGATTAGTGGAGTTAAAAACGATGGACATTAATTTTATAAGTTTTATAAATATGCAGGTGTTACGACATTTGTATACAATTTAAGGTTCGGAAAAATATTTAAAACTTGAAGGTTAGATTAATTAAGCGAGTAAAGAATGACCAAAAAGCTTTCATTTACAATAAAATTGCTGATCCTAATTCGAGCTTCTTTATTAGAGGTTTAATTTATGCCATCCAAATCTGACATCAATAAGATTTTTGTCGGTTTAGGACACTAAAAGGTAAGCAAACTAGACTTTTGTTTTTAACCAATTTCGATCACCAAAAAAAAAAAAAGGATAGTATTGTTTTTTTGTCATGTGTTATTTGTATTTGCAAATTTTCACATTAATCATACCTCTGATTCTTCCGGATTGAGGGCTAGGCGGGAACCGGAGATGTAGAGATGCTTGAGTTGTGAAGAACCCTGCAGTTTGACTAATTCATTGACAAAATTCTGGACATCTTGCTCTTGCAGTCCCTCTAATCCAAGGTGTTCAATTCCCCGTAGCTGCACGATGAGCACATCTTTCAAGCAAACCTTGGTATTCAGCTCGATTCTGAAATCTCTACTGTAAATGTTGTACTTCCGATTCCAGAAATATCCTATAAGTATTCTGTACCTTTCCAGCTTCTCGAAGAACAAGCCTCTCGGGAGACTGTTGACATCTTTGATGTGTAAATCCAAAGAGGTCAAATTATGAAAATGCTTCAACTCCTGAAGGCTAGCGTTCTTGACCCCACCCACCTCCACCTCCCATTTATAAAAGCTATTATCACCCATATACAGTTCTTCCAAATGGGATAAATTTGACAAAATATTTGGTGGAATAACTTCTAGTTCCCCACAATCTCTCAAATCAAGCAACTTTAGCCAAGTCAATTGACCTACTTCTACTGGCAAGTGCTTAATATCACAACCGCTTAAGCAAAGGATTTCTAGTTTCTTCAAGTCTCCTATAACACTTATATCAAGCAATTTGCAGTAATACAAACTCAGTGTTCGAAGGTTTAACAGGAGACCAAGTGATGAAGGCAGTGACAGTAGATTCATGTAAGTCAAGTTTATAACTCTAACCTGTATCATCCTCTCGAAAAAGTTGTTTGGAATTGTTAATGGTGAAGACTCCTGATGATCAGCACGTACAGAAAAAAGTTTTAGCTGAGGATATTCCATTTGTACTCCATCTGGAAGCACATTAGTCTTGATGTCACGTAAGACGATTGAAGTGTAAAGTTTTACTGCACTTTGGTCTGACCATTCCCTGCAACCGTCAAACAGCTCACCTGTCGCTGTAAACACATTTTTTTCTGCAGATGCAATTGATACTGCAACATCGCGAATAACATCGTGCATAGAAAGGCCTTCATCTAGCAACATACATGAAGCTTTAAGTTCGTAGACCAACGTACTTACTCGATCTCGTGCTTCTTCCAACTTACTGATACCTTGAAATAAACCCAATCCCACACCGTACCTTAACAATTCATCAATGGATTCCACATAAGCATATCCTATTAGCAAAAAGAGGTTCTTGAGCTCCTCCCCTTCTAATTTGTTATAGCTCAACTCTATAGCTTTATATGCTGGTTGTATATGTTTGAAGTTCGTTGAGGATGGCCTCCTTAGTTGTTTCAACGCATCCTTCCATTTAAATATACTCGCGCTCCTTAATGCCCTTGCTACCGCCACAATGGAAACAGGCAAACCTGCACATTCCTTCGCCACATCCCTTGCAACGCATTTCAATTCACTACCTTCAACATAATCGCCTGCCATCTTCTTGAATAGACTCCAAGCTTCTTCTTCTGCTAAAGCACCAACTACGAAATTTTGTTGAGAATCCATCTTCCTTGACAGCACCTCTAGACTTCTTGCCGTCAACAGTACTTTACATCCCTTGACACCATCTCCGTGGGGAATTCCCACCACCTGCAAATCAAGATATTCCCAAATATTATCTAAGATGACAAGGATCCTCTTCTCTTCCTTCAGTCGGCTAAAAAGACGTCTTGCCCTTCCCGATTCGCTCTCCTCACGAAATGTTAGACCTAATTTATCTGCGATTTCTCCTTGAATCTTTCTTATGTCTGGGCTCTGGGACACCTCGGAAAAAACCACAAGATCAAAGAGCTTGTCATTTTTGGCTTTTCTTGCAATTTCTTTCGCCAGCATCGTCTTTCCAATGCCGCCCATTCCACAAATCCCGAGCATGCTGAGATCGGGATTTCTTAATGCACCAAGAATATCATTCAGAGTGGACATTCTTGATTCAAAGTCCTCGTAGCCTTTGTTAGACATAAGCAATGTATCCTCAGGAATGATACTGTGGGAAATTCTTTCAAATCTCCCATCTTCCCGGAGCTTAACTATAGCGTCCAGCTGCCTCGCTGCTTCCTTGCTAAGTCTACGGCGCATCTTCAAATTAGGACAACAACCCTTGAAACTATGCTTATTTTCTGTAGCTTCATCACCTACAAATTTCTTTCCCTCAACAGTGGCCTTGTTTGCGCTTGCAAGCCAATTCTGAACGTTCTGTTCAATCTCTTCACCTTTTCTTTCTGCATCATTAACCGCCTTCTCCATACTCACGATCTCACCCTCCAGCTTCTCAACTTGATTATTGAGATTCTTAAAGTTTCTAGTGTAGTCGCGCACATAACTAAATTGGCGTTCTATGGAAGGAGCCAAGCACTTTGCAACTTCTATAACAACAGAAACTATGATTTCCACCATCTTTAATCCTTTTCGCTCACTCCTTTTTTTTTTTTTTAAAAAAAAGGAAATTGGGAAACAGAACAGAGACAAGAACTGAAGCACAGAACAATTGATTAGTTAGGAAGCAAACTGACACTGAGAGATTAAACGCAAGTGAAGTGACTACAGCAATATGGGGCGGAGTAAAAATGGAAAAAAAAAAACAAGAGTGGATACAGAACAGAACAAATACAGGGAGCAGCGCAATTCTAAATAACAAGACTGGAGATCAAAGAGTGCCAAGTGTCGTTGAGATCATAAGATTCAAAAATCAATAGAGTTTATGGCGAAAAGTGAGAGAAAACAGAAGCACAAAACTTAAGAAAAAATAAGTCAAACAATTTTAGCAAGTTTATCAATGTAGTTATTTAATTCATGTAATAAAATATTAAAATCTACAAGGGAGCATTATGGCTCGCTAAAAGTTTGAGGTACATTCCTTTCCTCTAATTAAAGAAAACTAGGAATAATGCTGATTCAGCCATGTTAAATTTAAATTAATGAAAGTTAATATTCGTAAATATGCTTTGATTAAAGTTGTTGGTGAATATACATATAATAATTGTTGGTAAAGTTTCGTAAATGTGAATCCTTTAAATGTCCATCTCTTCCCTCTGAGGAAACGTTAACATGGGAGATGAAGCTATACTACTATAAACAGTGTTTGAGCATTTTCACCAAATACTTGATAAGTTTATCAACTTATTTATTTATTTCATTTCCTAAATATGAAAAGCTACAAAGGGAGAATAATGGTTTGCTAAAAGGTCAAGGAATGACATTCATTTCCGATCATTGAAGAAAATCCATGAATGCTGATTCCATCACGTGGAATTTAATGTTAATTAAAGATAAATTTGAGAAATGCAAATCTTTTAAATGTCCGTTTCTTCACTCTGAGGAAAAGTTATCTTGGAAGATGAAGCATGGCTAATATGCTATAACAGTGTTTGTATTGTGGGCCAATTTCTTGCGAGCATTTCTTAGTCAAAGTTTCATATAAAACTATAATATCTATACGCAGGGGAGGACATGGCTTGGCTTGAACCCAATTAATTTGGGAGTAATGATGATATTTGGTATCATATACGTTGAAGTTCTAGTGCATAATGGCATTTATGTTGAATGCCACTTCAATAAACTTTACTAAAATATTCCACCACTTTTTACCGCTTCTGTCATTGTTCTGATCAGACTCACATTTTACCACATGTAAGATTATCTAATTACATTTACTTTGTCACAATAAGACGCCAACAGCTTTTTTAATGCTGGCCACTAGTATGCATTCCAAGGTATAAACATATAAGGGCCGTTTGGGGGATATGTTTTTGGAGGTTAAAAAATGATTTTGAAAAGTTAAAAATTAATTTTTGTGTTTGATAAATTTTTTTAGAAATTATTTTTGGAAAAATTACCTTATTTTATAGCAAATTTTGAAAAGTAAGGTGTAGTCTTTCAACATCTAATTTTGAGAATAAATTTTATACTCAATATAATTTCATACCATATATATCCTTACATAAGAAATAAAATTATTAACTTTAAAGAGATTATTATTAGTAGCAATTATATTGAGATAAAAATAAATTAAAATTAATAATATAAAATATTTATTTTAACTATCAATTATTATATATACACACACTAAAAAAAAGTATACACATTTTTATAAATATATAAATAAATTTTATTCAACATTATATCTAATTCAATCATCTACATTCTTATAGTAGTTTAAGAGTAATATTTATCGAACACATATGATTACTTTTTAAAACTCATAGCACCTTTAAAATAAATTTTATTAAATGTTTAATTAATTTTCTTCATAGTTGATTATTTCTGTAGTTATTATTTTAAAAGATATAGCATTACCAAACTAGTCCAAAGTCCTCCAAGATCTTCACGAGTATTAATGTAATTAGTTTGAGTCTATAACATCAAAATATACTAATTTACAGAGTTAAAGCCATGAACTCACAATATAACGGTAAATATCAATATATAGTCTCAAGTAAAACATCTTCTCATGACCACGTCAAGTAAATGCCGCTGGTGTTGAATCAATCTAAATTCCCGTTTGTCAAATGTAAATGAAAAAGAAAAAAAAAAGGTAACCAAAGTTGGTTGGTGTGAGTGGTTCGGCACTCTCACTTCTTAAGAGAGGTCAGGGGTTCAAGTTTCACTCTCGTATGGAGTCACCAATTTGGCCAGCACTTTACTCTTTACGGGCCGACCCGGTGCGAGCGGGGATTCGTTTGAGTTGTGGTACGGACTTAAAGGTGCCTCCCACAGTTGGGGTCTACTCAGAACCACCTCGTGGTTCAGACCAAAAAAAAAAAAGATAAGCGAGACCAAAAACTGTGGCGATCATTCATGTCTTTTGGCATTTCACATTTGATATTTGTAAATATGTAAAAACAATCTATTGAGTATGAGATTCTTAATTTTTCTTTTTCATCTAATCTGTTAATATTATTGGACGTAATTGGAACTTAGAACCACTTATGTCAACTTTAAATTATATCAACTTTAGAATGACACACTTCGATATCTAAGTTTATAAAATGATTGATCTACTTCAAGCCCAAAGTTTTTTATTTTTTTGAAAAAAATATCAGTTAATAAAGGAATACATTTTAAACTTTTTAGTAGCCTTCTAGATTGGGCCTTGAAATCATAAAATGGTTTATTTAGAAATTGCGTTGGACTATTGGCACTCCTCCAAAATCCTTTTAAAACCCCTCTTCTGTTACAATTATATTTAAGAATAAATACTTTAACATATCTCACATCTATTTTATCTCACTTTAAACTTTTGTATTTTCTTTCTTGAAAAAAAAAACTCTTGTATTTTCTCTGCTATCAAACTCATGCATGTAATTTTTTTCTTAAATTCTCTATCATTTTTTCTTCAATTATTAAGACAATCTATTGATAATAAACAAAACACATTTTGACAAAATTATCTGTCTTTTTTTAAGGCTCATAATAAATTTTTTTACATCATAATCTTACAGATATTTTATTTAATTAATTGATTTTTATCAAGAAGTTTATCACCCATAAAAGTTTGTTTGTGAGGAGTGAGAAAATAATAGAAAATTAAAAAATTCACAAATTAAATGTGTTTATTTAGAAATAAGGGTATTTTGGAGTGGGTTTATCCCATAGGGGATCCCTAACTTTATTAAATTTAGGAATAAGATAAAAATAAAATAAAATAAACACCGATTCCAATACACTACATGACAAAATATAGTGTATTGGAGTTTATATTTTTTATTTTATTTTTTAGTTTATTCCTAACTTTAATATATCCCTTATAAAACCCCTCTCTTGAAGTACCCCATAAAAATATTAAAAATTATAATAAATCTAATAGCACAACAACAATTCCAAAACTACCCTCCACATATATTCCTCTACTTTTTCTTTTCTTTCTAATAAATTCGCGAGGGCTAGGATCAGTACCTCCACCTCTTACCTGCTGTCAAGATTAGTTTAATTAGAACAAAAAACACATATCTAGAAAATTTTAATTTTTCATTCAAGCTAAAATTTTAAACTTTATATAGGTTTTTATCAAGATTTTTGAGGGGTGTGAAAAGCTCCACTCGTATATAACCAATAGACCACAATGTGTTTTCTCATATATTTTGTAATTCTACTAATTGGCTTAAATTGAATTGTAAAAAATAATGCCACTAGAAGAAAACAGACAATAGATGATAGACAATTTGTGACAGATTCTAGACAAAATAACTTAAATCATAGCACTATGAAGGATTTGTAATAGAAATTTCAATCTATCACAGATCAATGATAGTTTTGTAATAGAAATATTTTTTTTATCATGAATATATGATGGTTTTGTGATAGAATTATCGTTTATCACAAATTTATGATAGAATTGTAATGAAAATTTGATCTACCAAGAAATTGTGATAGAATAATGATTTTGACCACGTTTGACTCAAATTTGATGTATTATTTTATTTAAGAAAACAAAAGGTACATTTTAATAATTGAAAAAAAAAAGAAAGAAAACGCTAGCCAAATGCTACCGTTTTGGTACTTAACACTCCTTTTCTTTTTCTTCTCTAAGTGTTAAACACTCACACACTTGGAAATCAAAATCCATGAAAGCTACATTTGTAGCTCGTTTCTCCTTGCGAGAATTCTTAATCCCCAAGTTCGCTGGTTAACCATTTTCTTTGTTTGAGGGAAATACTTCGACGAGACCAGACGTGATGAGCAGATATCTGGTGGCAGAGTTCGGCGAACAGGTGTGTCCTGTAAGAGCCTGGTAGTAGGGTAACAGGAGCAGGAATATTCTGCTCGTCCACGAGTATGCCTTTCACGAGGTCGAACTCCTGTTAGAGGCATAAGGCCATTCCGGCTAGAGGTCGAGAGGCGAGGAGACCCGGTCAACGACAGTTGGCAAGACGTGCATTCCTATCCGAGAATCAAGGCACGAAGTCCGTCTCCATTCGCCCACAATGGCGATAATGGGGCATCCACATCCGAGGGTGGGGAGAAATATGGGTGTGGACTACGGAAGACCGGGATTCAGAGGAAGCCTATAAAAAGGTAGCCAACGAAGGTAAAAGGTTTAGCAATTTTGAGATTATAACAGAGATAAAGGAAATTCTAAAGAATAGAAACTATAGAAAAGCCATAAGATCTGTGGCAAGCGTTCCCAGAGCCTTCATATCTGACTTGAGCGTCGGAGGGTTTACGCCGGGAAAACAACCGGCGTGCTCTGACTTGTTTCTGTGGACGCAGGAATACTTGGAGAAGAAAGCATACGAGGAGAGATCCTGATCGAGGTAAGGTTGATCGAGCAGATATCCTGGTCGTAGGAAGAGCGTAACCAGAATCTCGCATCAACATTTTGGCGCCGTCTGTGGGGAGCTGATCAAAAAGCTTCTGTTGATAGCAAGAAGAGGAGTGAAGCAAGTGGAAAAGCAATGGAGACTGGAGGAAGTAGTGCACAAGGGGGGGATATGAGGCTTAATGATTCCGTGACGCTGAGGGAGATAGCCAGTGAAGCACGGGAAAAAGCCATGTTCGACCGGATGGAACAGATGGAAAAGCAGATGGAGACCCTGACAACCATCCTACATGAGCTACGGAGTGAACAAAGGGGAACCCAGGAGGAAAGGGTGAGAGGTGGTGGAGTGGCACCAGGTCCCGATAGTACGAGGAGAAGTCAAACCACCGGGAGATTTGGTGGAGAGAGGAGTAACATTCCTCTGCGAAGAGAGTTTCATAGAGAGGAAGAGCAATCCCCGGCAAGACAGATTTTTGACGAGGACGACGGGGTGGCGAATGCAGAGGAAACAGAGTTGAGGCAACACTTGCATGATGTAAAGCAAGAGCGGGATCAAGTTGCAGCACGTGACCCTGGTCGTGCAGTGCAGCTGGAGGAGGAAGTGCGCAGACTAGCGCAGATAATTGACAACATGCAAGGAAGGAGCAGAGCTCCTGGTTGGAGGATAATGCTGGACGGAGAATCACCGCTCGCAGCAGAGATCATGAGGGCAGTTATTCCGATAGATTTCCGCCTCCCAGACCTTAGATATTCGGGACGAACTGATCCGCTGGTGCACATAGAGCGCTTCAACGATATAACTGGGGTACAAGGATTATCTCAATCCCAAAGGTGCAGGGTGTTCCCACTATCCCTTGAGGGACGTGCACGAGAGTGGTACAGAAAACTTCCTCGGGGGAGCATTAAAACCTTTGAGCAGATGTGCCAGGAATTTGCAGAGCAGTTTCGTGGGGCAATGGCACCAGAAGATGACATGATGGAGTTAAAAAGCATGAGGTAGGGGGAACAAGAAACGCTTCGAGAATTCATCAAGAGGTTTCACCGTGCTGTCCTTGATTTGGGAGCCTTCAACCATCCTCAAGCATTAAGGGGACTGAAAGAAGGGGTGAAGATAGAAAGACTGTGGTACAATTTGAGAAGTCCAGTTATTCAGACGTATGCAGCCGCATACGAGCAGGCTAAAAGGGACATTGAGATTGAAGAGGAAAAGGCAGCCCGGATCAAGACAGACCAGTTAGAAGGGTTGGGGAAGAAAGAGAAGAAAGCATTGCCAGGGAATGGACCGATCAGGAAGAGGGACCACCAGGCCTCAGGTAGTGGAGCAGGAGGTCGGGTAACTACTTACCAGCCTCATCAGAGGCCACCACAGTATCAGCGCAGCAGGGCGCAACCTCCTCGTTCCCCAGCTAGGGAGCCTTGGAGAAGGCATGAATCGGCATATGGTGGTCTTCATCAACACTCCTACGGTAGCAGAGGGAGCAGACCAGAAGTATTGCCACCGCCTCCAACTCAGAACGGAGCAAATAGAGAAAGAGCAGTGCACCTGATCGACCAGAACCAGGACTATGGGCGGTATACTTCCTTGAAGATGTCCCTGGACGAGGTGTACGAGGCCATAAAGGATCGAGGGTTGCTATACCTCCCTGCCCCAATAACAAAGCTACCCAGTAGGAGGGATAGGGGACGCTGTTGTAAGTTCCATGGCACTTATGGCCACACCACAGCAGATTGCAGAGATCTCAAGACCCAGGTTGAAGATTTGGTGAGAAACCAGTATCTGGACGAGTTTATAGATGGGACCTTCCCAATGGTAGCCTTAACAAGTGAAGGGGAGCAGAGTGACAGGAACTTGAGGCGCGAGCAGCCTGCGGTAAGGGTGATAGCTGGGGGCCCAACATTGGCCGGAGATTCCAACAGGTCGAGGAAGAATTATGCTAGATACGCCATGACCAGCAAAGAGGTATTCTTCAACACCCCAGCAGCCAAACGAGCAAGGGTCAGGCAAGTGCCAATCATGTGGACGGATGAAGATGAGGAAGGAATTCTATGCCCCCATGAGGATGCTTTAGTCATCAATGCTACTGTCGCTAGCAAGAAGTTTGACCGGATACTGGTTGATACAGGGAGTTCAGTTGATGTGTTATTTAAGTCAACCTTGGAGGAGATGGGAATAGCAAACTGGAAGTTGGAATACACCAATACCTCCTTGAAGGGGTTTGGAGGAGGAAAGCTGGTCCCTCTGGGCGTGGTCGAGCTGCCTATCACGATTGGGAGCTCCCCGACAGAAAGGACAATGATATTGGACTTTGTGATGGTGGATGAAGAAGATCCTTACCAGATGATCCTAGGTCGGCCATTTCTAAGGATGAGCAAAGCGGTACTATCCAACCATTATCTGGCTCTCAAGTACCGAGTGAATGGGGTTGTTGGAGTGGTACGAGGAGACCAGAGAATCGCTAGAAGCTGCTACTCCTCGGCAGCAAGGGAAGCAATGCAGATAACATCCCTTGATACCCGAGTGGAAAACAAGAATGACAGACAAGAACCTGTAGAGGCGCTGGAGACAGTAAGCCTGGGACCAGAGAATCCGGAAAAGACGATCAGAATCGGGTCGAGACTTAAGGAAGAGCAGAAGCAGGAGTTGGTGAAATGCTTACAGGCTCATGCAGATGTGTTTGCTTGGACACATGAAGACATGCCAGGGATTGATCCTGAGGTAGCATGTCATAAGCTGGCAATAAAGAAAAGTGCTCGAGCAGTAAGGCAGAAAAGGAGGTGCTTCAACCAGGAGAGGTATGAGGATATAAATGACGAGGTGGAAAAGCTTTTGAGAGCAGGGTTCATTCGGGAAGTCAATTATCCTGAGTGGATATCGAATGTGGTGTTGGTAAAGAAGGCAAATGGCAAATGGAGGATGTGTGTAGACTTCACAGATCTCAATAAAGCATGCCCGAAAGACAGCTTCCCTTTGCAAAAAATTGACCAGCTAGTAGATTCAACAGCTGGGCACAGCCTGCTTAGTTTCATGGACGCGTTCTCGGGATATAACCAAATCCCCATGTACGAGCAGGATGAGGAGAGCACTGCTTTTATCACTAACCAGGGTTTATTCTGTTACAGGGTAATGCCATTTGGTCTCAAAAATGCCGGGGCCACCTATCAGAGGCTGGTGAATAAAGTCTTTAAGCCGTTGATCGGGAAAACCATGGAGGTGTACGTGGATGACATGATCACCAAGTCTAAAATCCCGAAGGAACATGTCGGACACCTCGAGGAGACATTCGGGCTTTTGAGGAAGTATAAGATGAAGCTCAACCCAGAAGTGTGCTTTTGGGGTCGAGTCAAGGAAATTCCTTGGATTCATGGTGAGCCATAGGGGGATTGAAGCAAATCCCGAGAAGATCCAGGCGATCGTGCAGATGAGGTCTCCTCGTAATCTGAAGGAGATGTAGAGCCTCACGGGGAGGTTGGCGGCGTTGAGCAGATTCATATCCAAGGCTATAGATAAGTGTCAGCCATTCTTTCAAGTGATAAGGAGAGGAAAGAAAACAGAATGGACCCCAGAATGCGAGGAAGCCTTCTAGAACTTGAAGCAATACTTGCAGCAAGCTCCACTGCTGTCCACACCAAGGGATAGGGACAAGTTATTTCTGTATTTGGCGGTATCAGATCGGGCCACAAGTTCTGTTCTGGTGAGAGAGGAAGAAGGGGTTCAATATCCGATATACTACACCAGCAAAGCCCTGCTCGACGCTGAGACCAGATACCCACCGTTGGAAAAATGGGCACTTGCCCTTGTGGTTGCTGGTCGGAAGTTGAGGCCATACTTTCAAGCATTCCCAGTCTCGGTAATAACAAACCAGCCACTGCGTCAAACTCTGCACAAGCCAGACGCTTCTGGTCGGCTCGTCAAGTGGGCTATAGAGCTGAGCGAGTTCGACATAGACTACAAACCCCGAGCAACGATAAAGGCTCAGGCAATGGCCGATTTCGTAGCAGAATTCACAGAGCCCGAAGTATGTTTGGACCAACGAGATGTAGCTACAGACAGTGGTGAAGTCCAAGTATGGCAAATGTCTGTGGATGGGTCATCAGGGGAGCAGGGATCAGGAGCAGGAATTGTCTTGGAAGGCCCGGAGGGGGAGGAGATCTCTTATGCTGTAAAGTTAGAATTTGCAG
This sequence comes from Citrus hindsii, assembly GCA_004802465.1. Lineage (NCBI taxonomy): Eukaryota > Viridiplantae > Streptophyta > Magnoliopsida > Sapindales > Rutaceae > Citrus > Citrus hindsii. Next base: position 10,207 of record QWBT01000565.1, on the reverse strand, counting down.
CCACAAATAACCAGGCAGAGTATGAAGCCTTGATAGCAGGTTTGGAATTGGCTAAGGCCATAAAAGCAGACAGAGTGAAGATCAAAACTGATTCCCAGCTGGTTGCGAATCATGTCAGTGAAGGATTTCAATCAAGAGAGGAGAAGATGGAGCAGTACCTGAAGATAGTCAGGCAGATGATGGGGAAATTTGAAGCAGTGGAGGTGGTACAAATCCCCAGGGAGCAGAATAGTCGAGCAGATATTTTGGCCAGGATGACAGCGGTAGCAGACCCAAAAATGCCAAAATCGATCCCTCTGGAGGTGAAGTCCAGCCTGAGCATCGAATAGAATTTGGGGGTGTTGCGGATAGATAAAAAATGCTCGTGGATGGACCCGATAATTTCATACCTTAGAGACGGGGTATTGCCACTAGACAAGCTGCAAGCTCGGAAGATTAGAGCCCAGGCCTCGAGATACACGATGATTGATGGGGTACTGTATCGGCGAGGATATACACTACCTTTCCTGCGATGTTTGGATGAGGACGACGCAGATTACGTACTGAGAGAAGTACATGAAGGAATTTGCGGAAATCATTCTGGTGGGAGGTCCCTCGCCCACAAGGTTCTAAGGCAGGGATATTTCTGGCCGACAATGCACCAGGATGCGCATGGGAAGACCAGGAGTTGCGTAAGCTGCCAGAATTTTGCAAGTTTCTCCAACCAACCACCAGAGAAGCTCACCTCCATGGCCTCCCCCTGGCCATTTGCTCAATGGGGAATTGATCTGATCGGCCCATTGCCATAGGGACGAGGAGCAGCAACACATGCAATAGTTGCTATAGACTACTTCACGAAGTGGATAGAGGTAGAAGCCCTTAGCAGGATCACAGAGAAGAAAACAACAGACTTTGTGTGGAGAAACCTGGTCTATCGATACGGGATCCCTTATGCCTTGGTAACGGATAATGGCAGGCAGTTCGATAATCACAGCTTCAGGGATTTCTGCCAGAACCTCGGGATAGAGCTGAAGTATTGCTCGCCTGCTCACCCTCAGTCGAATGGACAAGTGGAAGCAGCCAACAAGACCATCAAGAGGCTTCTGAAAACCAGGCTGGGAGCAAAAAATGGTGCATGGGTTGATGAGCTGTCAAGTGTTCTTTGGGCATACCGAACAACCCACAAAACAGCAACTGGGGAGACACCGTTTGCCTTAGCTTTCGGGCATGAAGCGGTCGTACCAGCTGAGATAGGAACGACGACGCACCGGACAGATCATTTCAATAAGCAGGAAAACGACGAGCAGATATGTTTGAATCTTGATCTGCTAACGGAAAAGAGGGAGCAAGCAGCCGAGCGATCAGCCATTTACCAGCAGAGGGTTTCCCGGTATTATAACCAGAAGGTGAATATACGGCAGTTCAAGGTCAGAGATTGGGTGTTAAAGAGAGTGAATCAGAACACCAAAGACTCGACTCAAGGAGTGCTTGGACCGAATTGGGAGGGGCCATATAGAGTCAAGCAACTAGTTGGACCCGGAGCTTACAAGCTGGTTCGCACGGATGGCCACGAGGTGAAACGCCCATGGAATGCAGCACACCTCAGGAAATACTTCCAATAAGACTTGTTCATGTTTTAAATCTATTTCTGCTCGTGCTCGTAGTCTTTTATTTTTTTTTATGTCAAAGCAGTTTCCTGTAAATTGAATCCTGCAATTAATAAAATGTTGAGGAATTTCATTCACTTGAAGCATCGAAATATTTTCTAAGGCATGCAAAGGCTCGTCAAGTCTCAAAGCCTGTTTTATGGCGAGACAGAAGCCAAGCGTGCCAGGATCTGCTCGACCACGCGAAGACGAGCAGAATCCCCAATCATCGAAGTATTTTCTAAGGCATGCAAAGGCTCGTCAAGTCTCAAAGCCTGTTTTATGGCGAGACAGAAGCCAAGCGTGCCAGGATCTGCTCGACCACGCGAAGGCGAGCAGAATCCCCAATCATCGAAGTATTTTTTATGGCATGCAAAGGCTCGTCAAGTCTCAAAGCCTGTTTTATGGCGAGCAGAAACCAAGCGTGTCAAGATCTGCTCGACCACGTGAAGGCGAGCAGACTCCAAAGCATTCGAAAAAATTTCTAAGGCATGCAAAAGGCTCACCAAGTTTCAAAGCCTGTCTACAGCGAGACCAGAAGCCAAGCGCGCTAGGATCTGCTCGACCGCGCGAAGGCGAGCAGAATCCCAAGCATCGAAATATTTTCTAACGCATGTGGCAAAACCATATGCCAAGCCAGAGCCTGCTCGACCAGACGAAGACGAGCAGATTCTCAAACGGAAAAATAACTCGTGATTACAACACAAGAAAGTAATCAAAAACGTTTTTATTAATTTGTTAATAATTAACAGAGCAGATAATTTTCACAAACATTGTTCATTACAATACAAGAAATATATTAAGAGGACGGTGGGTCCGTAAGCCGAGCAGCCTCAGTCGGTTGGTCCACCTCAGGTGCTGGGGGAGTATCACCAGTCGCGTCCGGGGGGGTGCTCGCCTCACCCACATCAACATGAATGGCACGAGGAGGGGAGTTTTCCTCAACTACGATTGGCTCCACCCCTTCGGCATCTTCCTTTGCAGCCTCCTTATCCATATGTTGGGCGACACCAGTGTTGAGTGTTAGAAAATGTATATTTATAAAGGAGAAAATCGTCATTTTACACTACAAGTTTTACTAACACCTTTACTTTTATGAATTTAACCTTCTTTTGATTTAATTCCGTGTATTTTATTTTAGTTAAGTATTTTATGTATTTTAGGGGCATCGTAGTCATTTCACAATAAACGAGAAATCAGATGGTAAAACGGACATCACTTTTGAACTCAGGACGGTCGAAAACCTTAGGAGGAGCACAAAAGGAAAAATTGTACTATTCACATGTACGGTACTATTCACATGTACGGTATTATTCACATGTACGGTACTGTCTACGTTACTGTTCATGGCACTGTCCACATAGACGGATCGATGATGTGGCATTGACCGATGATGTGGCATTGACTGATGAGGTGTCATGATCCTGTTGGTCTAAAATTCTTATGAACTGTTGATGGTGACGTGGCAGCATATTAGTGGACAAAAAACTTGCGCGTACAGTACATGCATTACACAGGATTATTTTCAACCAAACCGCATCACTGTTCACCCGGGTCAAACCGTGTGTACTGTTCATCCGCGTGGTCAAACCGCGTACTATTCACGCGTACTGTTGACTGATGACGTGGCGCAATTCTGAGCGTCCAAACTGTTTTTAATCCGATGGCCATGATTTACTCGATGTATCTATAAAAAGGGGGCCTCCCCCCCCTAATTTGATATCTCTGAATCCATTTTTGGACTCCATTTTCTGTAATTCTCTCTCTATCTTGTATTTTCTTCGTATTTTAATAAATTGCCATTTTGCCCCTAGTTCAATTATGAGTAGCTAATTTTCTTTCAAGCTTGGGTTGAAAGTGAAGTCTCAACATGTGTCATGGGCTTTATTTGGTAAATTTATTTTCTCTTCCCCTCTAATTTATTTCACGTATTTGTTTTTGTGTATTTTTATAGAAAGGTTGTAATAGCGCAATAAGGTTAGTATCGTAATTTCTCCCTCTTCTTTATTTTTATTTGTTTTGTTCCCATATTTATTTTTATTTTATTTGTTTTGCATGCATGGTCGTAGGTCATTATTACCTAATCTTGAACCTATAGACCTTGAATTAGAAAAAACACTTCGCACACAAAAGCACATTAAAAATAAATTTGGAATGGATTTACAAGCACCACAGGAGAGGCCATTTAAGGACTATTTTAGTCCCTTAGCTAATTTGAGCACATCATGCATAAGATACCCAAATGTAGCTGCTAGGAGTTTTGAATTAAAACCTAGTGTGCTAAATTGTCTCCCCACATTTTATGGCCTAGAGAATGAGGATCCATATAATCATCTGAATGATTTTCATGCCATTTGTCAAACTTTTAAATATGAGAATTTTTCAGACGATGATGTTAAACTCAGATTATTCCATTTTCTTTAAAGGATAGAGCTCGTTCATGGCTTAATACTTTACCTGCTAATAGCATTTCATTATGGGAACAAATGGTAACAAAATTTTTGAATAAATATTTCCCAGTGCATAAAACCAATGCTATTCGCAGGGAAATCTCAGAGTTTACCCAGAGAGATGACGAGCAGTTTTTCGAAACATGGGAGCGATTCAATGGGCTACTCTTGAAGTGTCCACATCATGGGTACGAGAAATGGCACCAATGCCAATACTTTTTGGAGGGATTACTACCGAATGTGCAAGAATGGTTAATGGCAACAAGTGGAGGTGAGCTAATGTCAAAAAATGCATCAGAGATTTGGGAATTCTTCCAGCGACAAGCAGATAATTTCCAACAACGGAGTTGATCACTCAGGAATACTAGAAGAATTAAGGGAGTAAATGAGGTTCAGATTGGCGAGTAAAGTTCAGAAATTAAAGAAGTTAAGGAGATGGTTGAAGGTCTTGCTTGACAAATAGCATCGTTATCGACTGTTGAATCAACAGAACCACATGACCATGACTCATACTCAGATCAAGCCAATGCCATAGGTGTAATGAGAAAGCCATCAAATTACAACCCATACTCCAACACATATAACCCTGGATGGAGAGACCACCCCAATTTTTCATGGTCTCAAGGACTCTAACAGAATGGACCAGCAGCTCCAGCTCCACCAATGCAACCAATTCCTCAAAATCCTCAAGCCTCTCAGCCTCCATTTAGATCATACAATTAGAACCAGAACTACTCTCAACCTAGACCATGGGAGGATTCATTCCAGAATCTCAAGAATCTTACTCATTCCACGATTGAGCAACAGAACCGCACCATTGATGGACTACGAAATGAGTTGAGAGCAGGCTTCAGTTCACAAGCCCAATCAGTTTCAAGCCTCGAGAAGATGGTGGGACAACTTGCTTCTTCAGTTCAGACCTTGGCAATGACTGTTGAGAAAGGAAAATTTCCAAGTCAACCAGTGCCTAATCCTAAAGGAGTACATGAAGCAAGTACTAGTTCACCACAGCAACATGGAGAGGTTAAAGCAGTCATGACCTTGCGAAAAGGAAAAGAAGTCGACAACAAAGTGGAGATGCCGGTGACAAAAGAAAATCAAATTATACCTGTTAGTGTTGAGGACTCATCACCGGAGGAGAGAGAAGAAACCAACCCACGAGAATATGTTCCGAAAGCTCCATTTCCTCAGAGGTTAGCTAAAGGAAAAAAGGGAAAATCCACAGGTGAGATTCTCAAAATCTTCAAACAGGTAAGTGTTAACATCCCTTTACTTGATGCTATTAAACAAGTTCCATCTTATGCCAAGTTTCTTAAAGACCTTTGTACTAAAAAGAGAAATATGCATGTTCAAAAGAAGGCATTTTTAACAGAGAACGTTAGTTCTATACTCCAACATAAAATTCCTTTAAAATGCAAAGACCCAGGCTCCCCCACTATCTCATGTAGTATAGGGAACCACACAATTGAGAATGCTTTGTTGGATTTAGGAGCTAGTGTAAATTTGTTGCCTTACTCTGTTTTCGTGAAACTTGGATTGGGAGAATTACACCCAACTCCAGTGGTGTTACAACTTGCAGATCGGTCCACAAAAATACCTCGTGGTATTGTGGAGGACGTGCTTATCTAGGTAGACAAGTTTTATTTTCCTGTTGATTTCATTGTAATTGACATTCAACCAATACAGGATTCAAGGAAGCACATCCCCATTATTCTAGGCCGACCTTTCTTGGCAACTGCGGATGCTCACATTCAATGCAGGACTGGAAATATGCAGTTGTCCTTCGGCAACATGACTATAGAGTTGAACATCTTCAACATTACCAAACAACCTCACAATGCAGATGATGGAATTGTTGATGTGGATTTAATAGAAGCATTAGTTGATGACACTTTTGTTTCAAACCTTAGTGATGATCCTTTACAAACATGTTTAACTCACTTTGGGTTTGATTTTGATATTGACAGATCAGTCGATGAGGTCAACGCCCTACTTGACTCAGCACCATCCATGGACACTAATAAATGGAAGTCAAGAGTTAAACAACTAGCACCATCAGAGAAGAAACTCATCCCATCATCAGAATCACCACCGAAAATCGAGCTCAAACCATTGCCCAACACTTTAGAATATGCGTTTTTGGGATAAGAAAGTACTCTACCGGTAATCATCTCATCATCCCTAAATGACGAACAAAAAGGTAAGTTGTTGGATGTTTTGAAAGAGCATAAAGGGGCATTAGGATGGACCATAGCAGACATAAAATGTATAAACCCAGTAGACTGCATGCATTACATTCACCTTGATGAAAATGCTAAATCTACTAGGGAAATGCAACGTCGGTTAAATCCTAACATGAAAGAAGTTGTTAGAACTGAAGTCCTTAAGCTATTAGATGCAGGTATCATTTACCCAATTTCTGATAGTTCATGGGTCAGTCCTGTACAAGTTGTCCCCAAAAAGTCAGGAGTCACAGTAGTTACCAATGCTGATAATGAATTGATACCAACTAGAGTAACTACAGGATGGCATGTATGCATTGATTATAGAAAGTTGAATTCTGTCACACGTAAAGACCATTTTCCTTTACCATTTATCGATCAAATGCTTGATAGATTAGCAGGCCATGAATTTTATTGCTTTCTAGATGGCTACTCAGGATATAATCAAGAGAAGACCACTTTCACTTGCCCTTTTGGCACATTTGCATATAGGAGAATGCCATTTGGATTATGTAATGCACCTGCTACATTTTAACGATGCATGTTAATCATTTTTTCTGATATGGTTGAACGATTCCTTGAAGTCTTTATGGATGACTTTTCTGTCTTTGGTGATTCATTTGCTCAATGTTTACATCATCTAACACTAGTTCTGCAGAGATGTATCAAGAAGAACTTGGTCTTAAATTGGGAGAAATGCCATTTTATGGTAAAACAAGGTATTGTTCTCGGTCACATCATTTCGAGCAAAGGTATTGAGGTTGACAAAGCCAAGGTGGATCTCATTTCTAATCTTCCTCCACCCAAAACAGTCAGAGAAGTAAGATCTTTCCTTAGGCATGCTGGTTTCTGTAGACGTTTTATTAAAGATTTTAGCAAAGTTTCTAGACCCTTATGCAATTTACTTGCTAAGGATGTACCTTTTATCTTTAATGATTCATGTCTTGTGGCATTTGAAAAATTAAAGCAGTTGTTGACATCATCACCCATCATTCAGGCCCCAAACTGGAGCTTACCATTTGAGCTAATGTGTGATGCATCTGATTACTGTTCATCCGTGTGGTCAAACCGCGTACTGTTGACTGATGACGTGGCGCAATCCTGAGCGTCTAAACTGTTTTTAATCGGATGGCCATGATTTACTCCATATATCCATAAAAAGGGGGGCCTTCCCCCCCTAATTTGATATCTCTGAATCCATTTTTGGGATCCATTTTCTGTAATTCCTTCTCCATCTTGTATTTTCTTCGTATTTTAATAAATTTCTATTTTGCCCCTAGTTCAATTATGAGTAGCTAATTTCCTTTCAAGCTTGGGTTGAAGGTGAAGTCTCAACATATGTCATGGGCTTTATTTGGTAAATTTATTTTCTCTTCCCCTCTAGTTTTTGTGGATGTTTTGACTTCTCGTCGACAAATAATACTAATTTTGTCTAGTACCGCCTTGGTTTCACCGGCCCTCTAGTACAAGGTTATTATTATTTGTCACGATAAGCCCTTAGCACCATATTGATTAGAGCGCGGTTCATGAGGTGTGGATTCCCCCCTCATGATTTAATTGGCATTAATACGGATTATTTAGCACATGATGCATGTTGATACGGATCCAGATACCCAAGTACGTCATTTCAATAGAATTCTCTTCAATTTATTCTCGCCATTTCAATTCCAATTTTAGAATTTATTTTCGCCATTTTAATTTAAGTTTTAACATATTCAAATTATTTCCACCACAAATCCAATCACCCATTTACAAAATTAATTCTACACAATTAAAATCCACCTTCTCGTGGGATCGACACTCGTCACCATTGATCTATACTACAATAGATTCGTGCGCTTGTGAGTTCATCAAAATTTGCACAACAAGTTTTTGGCGCCGTTGCCGGGGAGGGAGGTAAGTAATTTTAATTCATAGAATTAATTTTTGTGAATAGATCCATTTTATTTGTTTTCTTGTATTTTTTTTATTATTAAAAAAAAAAAGTGAATCTACATTTAAAGGTTAGTATTTCTTTTCTTTTTCTCTTCCTAAAAATTCTGTAATTTAATTTTCAATTTATTTTTTCTTTGTAAATTTTGTTTATTTTATTAATTTAATTTTTAGTTAATTTATTTCACGTATTTATTTTTGTGTATTTTTATAGAAAGGTTGTAATAGCGCAATAAGGTTAGTATCGTAATTTCTCCCCCTTCTTTATTTTTTATTTGTTTTGTTCCCATCTTTATTTTTATTTTATTTGTTTTGCATGCATGGTCGTAGGTCATTATTACCTAATCTTGAACCTATAGACCTTGAATTAGAAAAAACAATTCGCACACAAAAGCACATTAAAAATAAATTTGGAATGGATTTACAAGCACCACAGGAGAGGCCATTTAAGGACTATTTTAGTCCCTTAGCTAATTTGAGCACATCATGCATAAGATACCCAAATGTAGCTGCTAGGAGTTTTGAATTAAAACCTAGTGTGCTAAATTGTCTCCCCACATTTTATGGCCTAGAAAATGAGGATCTATATAATCATTTGAATGATTTTCATGCCATTTGTCAAACATTTAAATACGAGAATTTTTCATACGATGATGTTAAACTCAGATTATTCCCATTTTCTTTAAAAGATAGAGCTCGTTCATGGCTTAATACATTGCCTGCTAATAGTATTGCATCATGGGAACAAATGGTAACAAAATTTTTGAATAAATATTTCCCAGTGCATAAAACCAATGCTATTCGCAGGGAAATCTCGGAGTTTACCCAGAGAAAGGACGAGCAGTTTTTCGAAACATGGGAGAGATTCAATGGTCTACTCTTGAAGTGTCCACATCATGGGTACGAGAAATGGCATCAATGCCAATACTTTTTGGAGGGATTATTGCCGAATGTGCAAGAATGGCTAATGGCAACAAGTGGAGGAGAGCTAATGTCAAAAAGTGCATCAGAGATTTGGGAATTCTTCCAGCGACAAGCGGATACTTCCCAACAACGGAGTCGATCACTCAGGAATACTAGAAGAATTAAGGGAGTAAATGAGGTTCACATTGGCGAGTCAAGTTCAGAAATTAAAGAAGTCAAAGCGATAATTGAAGGTCTCTCTCGACAAATAGCATCGTTATCGACTGCTAAATCAACAGAGCCACATGACAATGACTCATACTCATATCAAGCCAATGCCATAGGTGTAATGAGAAAGCCATCAAATTACAACCCATACTCCAACACATATAACCCTGGATGGAGAGACCACCCCAATTTTTCATGGTCTCAAGGACTCCAACAGAATGGACCAGCAGCTCCAGCTCCACCAATGCAACCAATTCCTCAAAATCCTCAAGCCTCTCAGCCTCCATTTAGACCATACAATCAGAACCAGAACTACTCTCAGCCCAGACCATGGGAGGATGCATTCCAGAATTTCAAGAATGTTACTCACTCCACGATTGAGCAACAGAACCGCACCATTGATGGACTACGAAATGAGTTGAGAGCAGGCTTCAACTCACAAGCCCAATCAGTTTCAAGCCTGGAGAAGATGGTAGGACAACTTGCTTCTTCAGTTCAGACCTTGGCAATGACTGTTGAGAAAGGCAAGTTTCCAAGTCAACCAGTGCCTAATCCTAAAGGAGTACATGAAGCAAGTACCAGTTCACCACAGCAGCATGGAGAGGTCAAAGCAGTCATGACCTTGCGAAAAGGAAAAGAAGTCGACAACAAAGTAGAGATGCCGGTGACAAAAGAAATTGTACCTGTGAATGTTGAGGACTCATCACAGGAGGAGAGAGAAGAAACCAACCCACGAGAATATGTTCCCAAAGCTCCATTTCCTCAGAGGTTAGCTAAAGGAAAAAAGGGAAAATCTACAGGTGAGATTCTTGAAATCTTCAAACAGGTAAGTGTTAACATCCCTTTG